>RJWM01011618.1:0-59239 GCA_004363535.1 Dasyprocta punctata | reverse complement strand
GGGGGGGGGGGGAATGTCCTTGATTCTGAGCCCGCACGCCGGTGCCTCGTGGTCCCAGCAAGTTGCGGTCTGGTTGGACGGGTTCTGGTTCTCCTCCGGGGTGGCGGAGCCCCCATCCCCGGAAGGTGGATCAGATCTCCCTTGATGCAAGCTGGCGCCGCGTGGCGCCCACGCGTTGCGGTCTGGTTGGACCGGTTCTGGTTCGAAGAGTTGATTCTTTGAAAGAATAAATAAAATAGGTGAGCCCTTGGTCAGACTTACTAAGAGAAAAACAGAAAAGACTTATATCAGTGCAAATAGAAATGAAAAAGGTCAATTTTACATGTCTATATCTGGTAATCTAAGCAACTCTTTTGAAGGTAACAATATACAACATTACAACCATTTTTAAATTTCTATCATCCTGCTTTGTAATCCTATACTGCTATTGTTTTGGGTTTGTTGTTGCATTGTTTGTCTCTTTTGCTTTTTGTTTTCCTTTTCCGTGTCTTTTCTCTTAAATAATAATAATAAAAAAGAAATGAAAAAGGTAAAATCATAACAGACACTGTTGAAATCCAGAAGATTGTTAGTAACTACTTTGAAAAACTGTATCCCAAAAAATTAGCAAATTTTGAAGAAATGGACAGATTCCTAGACTCACACAAATTACCAAAACTAACCCAAGAAGATACAAATATGCTTAGCAACTCAACAACAAGCAATGACATTGTCACAGTAATAAGAGATCTACCAACTAAAAACAAAGCCCAGGACCTGATGGATTCACTGCTGAATTTTACAAAACCTTTAAGGATGTTATATCACCAACACTCCTCAAGCTCTTCAAAGAAGGTGAAAGGGATGGAGTGCTCCCAAATTCATTTATGGAAGCCAGTATCAATCACCCTGATTCTGAAATCAAAAAAAGGCCCAACTAAAAAAAAAAAACTGTAGACCAATCTCCTTGATGAACATAGATGCAAAAATCCTCAACAAGATATAAGCAAATAGAATGCAGCACATCATGAAAAAGATCACACATTGTGATCAAATGGGTTTCATTCCAGAGATGCAAGGATGGTTCAGTGTACATAGGTCAATATATGTAATACATCACATAAACAGAAGCAACCTCGTGAGCAGGCAGTGGCCATGGGGGGCCAGGAAAAGAAACAAGAAACTAATTTACCCTTCCCATGAGCCAGTTGTTGCGTGGGCTGGGAGACAAGGAACCCCCACCACAAGCAACTGGCTGATTCAGACAATCAAAGGCTGAGTTGATAGCAACTGAGGTACAAAAACAACTTAATGATTGTATTGTTTGATTGACTTTGCAGGCCTAAAGTTGGTAGTCTGAGCATCTATTTAGAGGATAACAATATTCAATACAGCAACTATGGGAGATTTTCTTTTGCCTTGTTTTTGAAATCCAATATTGTTCTCACTGTTTTTTTTTAAAGATTAGTAAAATCCAACAAAACAAAAACAGAACAAAGTCAATCAAAACAATGCAGCAAAATTGGTACAGAACTTCAACTTTCCTAGGATACTAGGAAAACAACAATAGCTACCATAGTGTATCTTGTTATCTTCACAATAGTTGTTCATTCCATCAGGTATAGCAAAATCAAACCAAAAACAAAACAGAATAAAACCAATCAAAACAGAATATTGAATAAAGCAAAGCAATTAATCAGAACAAAGCAAAGCAGTGAGAACAATATTGGACTTCAAAGACAAGATAGAAGGAAATTCTCCATATTTGCTACATTGCATACTGTCATCCTCCCAACAGATGCCCAGACCACTGGCCCCAGGCTACCAAACAATACAAGCATTTAGTTGTCTTATGTACCTTAGTTGTTATCAACTCAGCCTGTCCCCCAAACCAATGGGTTACTTAATGTGTGGGGAGGTTGATTCTCAGCACAGCTTACCAGAAAGGCTGGCTAGTCGACTTCTTATTGGTCCTCCCAATCCCAGCATTGTTCTCACTGTTTTGTTTTGATCCATTTTATTTTTTTGTTTTCTTCAGTGTTCTGTTTTGATTGGTTTTATTTTGTTCTGTTTTGTTTGATTTTATGGGCAGCAATTTTGATGACAAGAGGCATTGTGGTAACCATTGTTGATTTCCTATTATTCTGTTTTGAAGTTCTGTATCACTTTCACTGTTTTGTTTTGATTGGCTTTATTCTGTTTTCTTTTGTTTGGTTTTATTCTCTTTAAAATAATATTAAAAAATTAAAAATTAAGCATAAGCAAGGTAAAAATACCACACAATCATATCAATAGATGCAGAAAAGCCTTCTGACAAAATCAAACATCACTTCATGATAAAAAACTATGAAGAAAACAGGTATAGAAGGGCCATATCTGAATTTCATAAAAGCTATTTATGACAAACCAACAGCCAGTATTATACTAAGTGGGAAAAAACTAGAAGCATTCCCCTTAAAATCAGGAACAAGAAAAAGATATCCCCACTTTTATTCAACATAATACTTGAAACATTGGTCGGAACAATTATGCAAGAAAAAGAAATAAAAGGAATTTGTGTAGGAATGAAAAAACTCAAATTATCATTATTTGCAGATGACATGATACTCTACATAGAAGACCTCAAAATTCTACTAAAAACTCAGAACTGATAACCAACTTCAGCAACATAACAGGATACAAGCTAAACACATAAAATCATTAGCATTTGTGTATACCAGTAACGAACTCAATGAGAAGGAAATTATGAAAGCAATACTAATCACAGTACCTTCAAGAAAAATGAAATACCTAGGAATTAATTTTACCATGGAAGTGAAAGACCTCTAGAAGAAAACTACAGTACTCTGAAGAAGGAGACTGAAGAAAATGGAAAGATGTCCCCTGCTCCTGGAAAGGCAGGACCAATATTGTAAAAATGGCCACAATCCCAAAATTGTTACACAAATTCAGTGCAGTCCCAGTCAAGATAACAACAGCACACTTTACAGTACTAGAGGAAACAATCCCAAAATTCACATGGAACCAGAAGATACCCAGAATAGCAAAAGCAATTTTGGTCAACTAGAACAAAGCAGGAGGCCTTTTACACCTGACTTGAAGCTATACTACAAAGCAATAGTGATAAAAATGGCATGATACTGGAACAAAAACAGATACATGGATCAATGGAACAGAATAGAGGATACAGAAACATCCCCATACATGTTCAGCTATTTGATCTTAGACAAAGGGGCCAAAGCATATGTTAGAGGAAAGATAGCCTAGTCAACAGGTGGTGTTGGAAAAACTGGTTATCTGTTTGCAGAAGATTGGAACTGGACCCATATCTTTCACCACATACTAAATTAATATCAAAATGGACCCAAAATCTAAATGTTAAGTCAGAAACATTAAACCTTCTGGAAGATAAAATAGGCAAAACACTTGAAGGCATAGGTGTAGGAAAGGACATTCTAAACGGAATCTCATTTGCACAAGAAAAAACAGCATGAATCAACAAAAAGAGTTATATCAGACTAAAAAGCTTCTGTATAGCAAAAGAATCAGCTAGTAGAGTGAAGAGATAACCTATAGGGTGGGAAAAAAATTTTGCCAGCTACTCCTCAGATGGAGAACTATTATCTAGAATATGCAAAGAACTAAAAAAAATTAAACCACCACCTGAAACTAAATACCCATTCAAGAAATGGATGAGAGAAATGAATGAATGCTTCACAGAGAAGTACAAATGGTCGACAAATATAAGAAAAAATGTTCAGCATCTCCAGTCATTAAGGAATGCAAATTAAAACAATGCTAAGATTCCTTCTTAGTCCAGAAAACATGGCAATCATTAAGAAATCACACAATAATAAATGATGGCGAGACTGTGGTGAAAAAGGGACCCTCCTACATTTTTGGTGGGAATGTAAGCCAGTACAACTATTATGGAAATTAGTATGGAGTTTTCGCAAAGAACTGAAATTAGAAATTCCTTATGACCCAGCTATTCCCCTTGTAGGTACCTTCTCCAAAGAGTTTAAGACATCATAATATAGCAATACATGCATACCAATATTTATAGCAGCATCATTCATAATAGCTAAATCCTGGAAGTAACCTGTATACCTATCAATAGATGATTGGGTAAAGAAAACGTGGTATCTATATATAGTGCAATACTATTGGCTATAAAGAATGACCAATTCGAGACATTTGTTGGAAAATAGATGCACCTGGAAAATGTATTGTTGAGTGAAATAAACCAGACACACAAGCTTAAATACCATATGGTATCTCTCATTTGAGTGAGGCAAAGTGCAAACAAAGGATATGATAAAGGATGAATAGAAGAGGACAAGGGGATGGATCTCTTGCCATAGGGAAGTGATCCAAGGGAAGAAGGGCAAGGGGTGAAGAGGAGGGGAAGGGGAAATAAGTAAAGTTATGCCATGTACAGGAACCTAAGAACCTCAGTGAATGTAAACATATGCTATACCATGAGACAAGATTAATAATATCAGCAAGAATGAAAATCGGGATAGGGGGATTAAAGGAGAAAGGAGGGAGGGAGAGCAAGGGGGAAGCGATTAAAAAAAGAAACAAACTGTCCTATCGCTGCCCAGGGTGATTGTAAACTGCATGTACTGCAAAAAAGTACTTAAAAAACAAAAGATTTCCCCTGTCTTTTCATGGCTAGGTGGTAGTATTGCTGGACTGTCAAGGATGGTCATTTTCTCTGCTTTCTGGTGACAATTTTAACCTCGGGGATTATAATTCCCTCAAAAAAGGCAGGTGCTTTTTTTCCCTAACCAAATGAAAAGTTAAGTGAAACAAAGACAGTTGCTGGATTAATTGGTTATTGTAAAAGGAATACATGAAATATAGGCAAATTAATTAAAAGAAAATCTTTCAAGCACAGAGTGTTAGTAATGAACCAAATACCTTTTGTCAATGGAGGAAATTGTTCAGTGATCAAGGAGATCAGTCCCTTCAAGTTGACAATCAGATGAATTCGAACTACCCTCAAGTCATCAGCAGTGAAATAATGGACTTGTGTGTTCAGGCAGAGTCTCCCATAGCTGATGCCACTTCAGAGTGGATATTTACAGAGTGGAGTCACAGTGAGTTGTGTCTCAAATGGCAGTCTGAAGGCACTGGTATATATAGTTGCAGAAGGTTTATTAGCTCAGCTTCCAGATATCGATCCTGGATGTCAAATTTGGATATCAATTTTGGAAAATTCCCAAGCACCAACTCTCCCATTTGCAGATCAGCCCACAGTTGATAATGTAACTATCTGCTGGGCATCTGTCAAGGTGACTATCCATTAGCCACTTGGCTCAGTTATAGCTTGTGTTATAAGACAAAGCTCAAAATGGAGGTAGTGCTGTCAAGGCACAGTTGCATTATTTCTAATTTAAACACCAATTTATTTATATTTCCAAGAATCATAACACTGAAAAAAATACTTCACAACAGTATCTCCTTTCCTTTTCTTTCTTTTCCTTTCCTTTCCTTTCCTTTCCTTTCCTTTCCTTTCCTTTCATTTTATTTTACTTTACTTTATTCTTTTGTCTTTTTGAGACATGGTCTTGCTATGCAGTTCAGGCTGGCTTTGAGCTCACTTTGTAGCCCAGGCTGGTCTCAAGCTTGCAATGATCCTCCTGTCTCAGCCTCCAGAGTGCTGGGCTTACAGGTGTGCAACACCACACTGGGCTTTCATTTCCTTTTAGTGCTTAATAATACTCCATTATCTGGATGTACCATAGTTTATTTACCCATTTAACCACCAAAGGACATCTTGATTGCTTCCAACTTTTGGCAGTTATGAACTATAAACATCTGTGTGCAGGTTTTGTGTGACCTAAATTTTAACTCAGTTGGATGAATACCACAAAGTATGACTGTTGGATTGCATGCTAAGACTATGTTTAGTTTTGTGAAAAACTGCCAGACTGTCTTCCAAAGTGCCTGTACCATTTTCTTTTCCCACCAGCAATGAATGAGAGCTCTTGTTGCTTCACATCTTCTCTCGTTTTTTGGTGGTGTGAGTGGTTTGGACATTGGCCATTTTAATAGGTATGTAGCAGTATCTCATTGTTGTTTTAATCTGCTATTTGCTATTCCCCTGTGACATCATAATGTAGAGCATTTTATGTTTATTTGCCATCTGTCTATATCCTTCAGTGAAGTATGTAAGGATTTTGCTTATTTTTTAATCAGACTGTTCATGTTCTTACTACTGAGTTTAAAGATTCTTTGTGCATATTTTCTCTAACAGTCCTTTATCAGATGTGTCTTTCGTGAATATTTTCTCCTAGCTGACTTCTTTTCTCTTCAATTCTCTATGCATTGTCTTTTAAAAAAATTTTTATTGAAGAAAGGTAGAACAGAATTTCATAACAAAATAATAGGAGAAGAGCAATAGTTAATACAGTGCATATTGTCATCTTCAAAGTAGTTATTCAAAGTACAAATATGGGCATAAAAATTCTCCAATCGATATTGGCATGAACCTTCCTTTTCAGTGCCGGTGTTGTGTTTCATGGAGTCAAAGTTGTTAACTTGAATAAAATCTGGCTCAATCATTATATCTTTTATGACTCATGCTTTTGTTGTTATAAGGGAGCTTTTAAAAAATACCAACTACCCAGTCACTATGCTGAGAAATTCTGTTTTAACTGGCCTGAGTGAGACCAGAGCATCAGCATTTTTACAGCTTTCCATCCAATTTTAAAATTAAGCACAGGTCTAAACCAGTAGAATCTTTTCTTTATATCAGTCAACAGTTTTCTGATGACAACTTGCTCTCTTTGCTCTCCTCCTACCTCTTCAGTGTCTTCATTTGAGTCTCACTCAATGTAGGTAAGTTGTCAGTGTTCCATCTATTTGTGTATGTGCGTGTGTATGTGTGCTTTAATTGGGGATTGAACCCAAGCCTATGCACTGAGCTACATTTCTCGACCCTTTTTCATTGTTTCGCTTTGAGACAGGGTCCCACTAAGTTGCTAAGTTGCCCAGGCTGGGATCAAACTTGTGATCCTCCTGCCTCAATTTCCCAGAATGCTAGAAGTGCAGGTGGGCACCACCATTCCCAGCTCTATGTATTCTTTAGCTAGATTCTTTCTCTAGGTGATCTCAATCAACCACATAGCTTTAAATACCCTTTACAGGTTGACAGGATTCAAATGTGTTGCTCGAGCCATGAAATTGTCCACTGAAAACCACACTTGTATAGCAAATCATCTTTTCTACATTTTAACTTGGATGTCTTAGAAAAAAAGTCACACTGAACTTATTCCAAACTGAATTTATGATTGTGGCTCTACTGCTCACCAAATCTACACTTCCCTCACTCCACCGCAGGGAAGGAATCACTCTTGATGCTTCTTTTTCTTTCCCCTCCTTCCCTCCCCTCTTGCATCTAACCCCAAATTAAGTTTTGTACATTCTGCTCCCAAAACATATCTGAAATCTGTCCACTCCACTCCATCTCCATTACTTCAACTTTAGCATAAGATACCACCTTTTCTTTCCTGGGTAACCTCAATGACCTCTCTCCTACCATTCCTTGTCCCTTCACACCTCCTTATCTATTCATGATTCACCTCTACACATGAGCCAGAGTGAGCTTCCAACATTGTAAATCATAGTTTTCAACCCACAAGCGAATTCTCACCCAAATGCCTTTGTTTCTTGGTGCTGCTGTGCCAAAGTGTCAAAACCTGAGTGTTTTAAAACAACGGGAATGTATTATCTCACAGTTCTACAGAATGAAAGCCTAAAATCAATGTGCTGACAGAGACCTGTTGACTTTAGCAGCTCTAGGGGTGAATCCTTCCTTGTCTCTTTTAGCTTCTGGTGTTTGCTGGCAATGTACAGCATTCCTTGGCTTGTAGAAGCATCACTCCAGTCACATGGCCATGCCTTCCAAAGTGTCTTCAAATCTTCCCCTTTTGCATATCTAACATTCTCCTTTTTATAAGACATTTTAATTAGGAACCACCCTAATGATTTCATTTTAATTTGATCACTTCCATAAAGGTCTTATTTTCAAATAATGTCATATTCCCAGATTCTGGGGGTTGAGATGTCGATTTATCTTTTTGTGAGGTGACATGATTCTGCTCATGACAAGCCCCCAAATTCCCTATGCTGATTTATGCAGTTTTATTCTGATCCTCTGTATCCACAGGTTCTACATCCATGGATTCTACCAACCATGGATGGAAAATGTTTTAAAAAGCAATAATAATTGGCATTTGTACAGAACATATACATAATTTTTCTTTTTAGAAGTATCAAGAATTGAACCCAGGGTCTTTGCCATGAGCTATATCCCCAGCCCTTTTTATTTTTATTTTGAGACAAGGTCTCATGGAGTTGCTAAGTTACCCAAGCTGGGCTCTAACTTGTAATCCTCCTGATTCTCTCACTGTGGCAGATGCTACCAGTTGTCTACCCAACTGCTCTGTATCTTCTTTCCCGTTTGGTCGGCTCTGCACCCAATCACAAGGCCTAGATTGCATTTGGGCCAGGTCAGTGAAGTAAATTACATCTCCCATTGCAGGGATTGTTGTTGCGCTGGGCACCTGGCCAGGTTCTGGTCAATAGGTCGTAAGAGGAAGACTTTGAGGTTTCTGGAAAGTTCTTTCTTCTGATGGATGAAGCCGATAAAGAGCACATTCCATTTTTCTCTCTTGATTCCTGAATTTTAGTGTGATTTTCTAGAGTTCAACCAGCCATCTTGTGTTGTGAGTTATAATGCCAGAGGAGGACAGACGCCGCTTGGATTTTTGATGATATCATGGAGCCCCTGTACTATACCTAGAGCTGCCTGCTTCAGGACTGAGCGCCAGGAATGTCTTTATGTGAATATTTTGGTTTTGTTTGTGGGTTTGCAGTATTGGGGATTAAACCCAGGGCTTCACACCTGATAGGCAATCTCTGTACTTCTGAGTCACATCTCCAGCCTAAAAGATGCCCTTGTTTTAAGCCTTTAATATTCAAAGTATTTGTAACTTGCCTTTAATGTGTCCTTACTGACATACAGTTCCACTCTGTCAAAACTTTGTCTTATCCAATGCTGAACATGCTGGGATAATAGCATTGGGCGGTTAAGAGGTACTCTAAGAATTATTTTTCTTGATTTCAAAGTTTATTTCAAGTTATCCAGCAAGGTTTTGTGACCTTGACTTTTAAATGGTCATATTTTTTGAAAAATAGTTCTTTTCATCAAAGCATATTTGCTCAGTGAGTGCACGGATGAATGAAAGGACATGCCCATGCCTCTGTCAGCTACTTATGTTTGCTCCTCTGCCTCAGTTATCTTCTTCTATTTACACAACCTCACCTTTGTCTCAGACTGTCTTTTCCTTCTAGCCCATCTGAAGTCCCTCTGGCCCCAGCTTCCTAGCCAGGCTCCACACCCTCCTGGTTCAGCCTAGTATAGTTCAAGCCCACGCATAACATCTGAATGTGTGCTACTCTACAAACTCACCTTCATGCTCTGTTCCCACTGTGTGCTTCACAACTCAGACCCAATGGTGTTCTTTTGGACATATCATTTCCTCTTTTGCTCTTCTTGTGGTCCTGATCATGTTCTCCCTTGAAATGTCTTCATAAATGAACATTTCTCTCCTGCATACCATATCATAGACACCTGAAGAACCAAATCCAGATCTTATTTATACTTGTTCCTGCCCCTCCAATAGCAGATGCTGCTCATGGAATTTCTGTTGAATGGGAACAGTGTGGCAAAGCAGTTAAACCAGCACTTTTGGAAATAGGAAAGTCAGAGTTCCTAGCTGTCATTTGCTTGCTGTGTCAACTATATGCAAATTCCCAACCTCTCAGAGTCCCCTTTTTTCCATCTGTAAAAAAGAGACAATAATATCTACCTTATGAGGTTGTTGTGTATCCCTTCAAAAAATACGAGTGTAGAATATTCAGCATAGAGCCCAGCAAAGAATAACCACTCATTAGGTAGTTGCTATTCTTATTAATAGGTATTTTTGAATGAGTGAATATTATCATATGTGTGAAGACAATAGAGATTAGTATTCTCATATATAATTGTAAACTCTGCCTAGTAAACTATTCTGGTAGGTTGAGATCACACACATAAACACATACATATACATACACGTGCACACACACACACAGAACACCATATATTTTGCTATAAATCTGTATAAGACCTTTCCATTTCTACTATGTGATAGCAGACTGTAGGCTACTGACAGTGAATCTAAAACCATGTATTTGTCTTGGAAAGGAACTAGAAAGAAGTACAGGTTGCATCGTTATCTGTATGTTAATGATGTTAGTTCGCCTACATTTGGGAAGTATTGCATTCAGGTGTGGACTCTTGGTTGCCAACCTCAAAAACTGTCACTAGCTACTTAAAGAAGAAAGGAATTTATTGGCAAGATCTTGGCAGGGGTGGGGACTGGTGCAGTTCACAGAATCACTAGGAAAGCTGACGATCTGGAATCATAAAATGGTGGGGAACACTCCTGCAGACCAAAAGGCCAGGCTGCTAAGGTGATACTCTGCCTTCTGGACACCTACGATCCTGTTGTTGGGTTCCGTGGCCCAGACACTGGAGCACTGCAGCCACTAGGCCCTTGGTTCCAGTGCAACCCCAGGGAATAACCTCTGAATGTCTGTGTACCTTGGTCACTACTCCCAGACGGCTGTCTAGTGAGCCAGGCTTGGTCAGGCCCGGCTCCTCTAGCCACCCTGAGGAAGAGAGAGGAAACACCTGCTCTTTCAAGTTCCACAGTGAGGAAGCAGGTCCTGTCTTCTCACCTGCTCGAACTTATTCACCTCCCAGGGGTGTTTGGATGCTGGGTGACTTGCAAATTTCCACTGGGGCAACTAAAGCGCAGATGCAATCTGACAGCAGGACCAGAAATAAAAGGCTCAGAAGCAGTGGCTTGGAAGATTTGCCATCCAGCTGATAGACAATCCCCTTCTGCAAACTTTTCCCACCCTGAGTGCAGATGAAATAACTGCAGGGGTATTTTCATTCTCTTTTGCACAAATGGGCATTTAAAGGAAACCTTTCTTTCTGGGCAGCATTAACGATGGCCAGAAAAGTAACCACATGGCACAGTGACATTTCTAAAAAGCACCATGATGTGCTGCAAAGAGTTGCTGCTGCCAGATACCTATTGACAGGCTTAGAAACAGGTCCCCTGGAGCCCAATGGGTGGAGGCAAAGCTTCCCTCTTGAAAGGGGCAGCAGATGGTACTCTTCGCCACCCCTGACAGAGTAACAGTGGGAGGAAGCCATGGGGCTCCATCTGGGAAAGAGGCTGTCTTCTGAGGCCAAGCACTCAATATGTTTGCAATCTTTACACTTTCTGTGGTGCTCTTCCAGAAGGGCAGATTGTAGAGGGCTGGAAAATTCCGCCCAGGAAGAACCACACCTTTTCGTGTTGCTTTGAGACAGATAGGGTAACCCTGAGAACCCCAAGGCGAAAGATGGCAGGGTGGAGCAGTGACCATACTCTGAGAAAATTGTGAATTATTTCTCAGGAGGAATGAAAAGGTGGATGAGCATCAAGCTCTGATATTTAAAAATGTTGGTGGCCAAAGACTTCTCCCTCCCAATCCGACCCACCAAATGGAGCCAGAAAATGTATTCATGACTGTTTCCATGGCTCTTACTCAGCGACAAGTCATTTCCCTTTTCAGATTATTTCCATTTTGAGGCCCAATTTCCATTTGCTTTTTGATCTTCTGCTTTTAAGACATTTAGCTAATGTAATTGACAGCCAAGGGCCAGGTTTCCTTTTCTTTTAGCCTTTATCCTAAGATTGTGTCTTTGACTGGTTCAAGGTGGACAGGATTTTCCAGGTAGAGCAAAAGAAAAGGGGCTTCTTATTAAAAGGTAGAAGAAGAACCGAACATTTTAAGACACCTCTTGTAGCAGGGTATGGTGACACTTGCCTGTAATCCCAGAATTCTGGAAACCTGAGGCAGGAGGATCACAAATCCAGGCCCAGTGTGAAGGCCCTGGGTTCAGTCCACCGTACTGCAAAAAAACAAACCAACAAGCAAAACAAAACAAAAGAACCCCACGACATGTAAGCACCACTGATTCTTTAGAGCAAAGGTCCTTCAGAAAGAGAATAATGTGATTATTAATGCGTAATAAATGGTTTGATAAAACAGAACATGACGGTTTTGACATCAACAGTTATCTGGAGCTTCCAAGAGAAATATCTTACATTTTGTGATGTATTTACTGTTCTGTAAAATATCATGGGTTTAAAAAAAAATTCTTGGTTTAATTCTTCATCAGTATTAATAAAACAAATTATTCTGGGTTGAATCTGACTTTTAAAAAAAATTATAAGTGGTTCTTTGTATTTTCCACAAAACTTGCTGATGGTTTTCTGTCTCAATTTTAAGCCTTTTAAGCAAGATTTATGAAATATTTCCCTTTGTGGTCCCACAGCTCATAGAACAGCATTATTCAGCTGCAGGCACTTATCCCACACACATAGTTACCTTTGTCACTTTTCTACTAATTGTGATGTGATGGGTTGGCCTTACCTGCTTGTCACACCCTCGCTTGTCTCAAGGAGTCACGGACCACACATTTCTCATTGTTTCTAAACCTGATCTAAAGTTGTATTTTAAATGATGGTGATGAAGGCACTTATTAAAGTGCCATTGTGAATTTAATCATGTATATGCTTGCTAAAAATCATTTAATGGATGAATAACTCAGAAAAGAAGAACTCTCACCACCCACACACATGATAAAATAGGGCAGCGTTTTGCACTTGCCGGAACAGCATCGCTTGAGTAAGATTTCTCATGTCCATCTTTCCCCTTTCTTAGCATTTCAACCTCATCCCTGTCAGCTGTTGACTCGTTGAACAGAATGCCAGCCCGTCTTTGTATTTGCAAAACTATGTGTTTCTATTGCGAACTGCACATCTTCGTGACAGCCACATGCTTGCAAAAGAATTAAATTCAGAATAGTCATTCAGCCCATTATTTGCAGAGTCCAAAAAAGAAAAGAAAGAAAAAAAAAAAACAGAAAGAAAAAAGAAAGAAAGGGAAAAGACAAGACAAGAAAAACTTCCTTGTCTCGTTCTTCTATGCCGCTCCCATCCTGAGATGCTCCGTGGAAGGGAGCCGAGCAGTGGGCAGCGGCTGCGAGTCCCCGATAACGAGCGCCTCACATTTCCGTGGCATTTCCATTTGCTAGTGCGCTGCTGCGGCCGCACGCCTGATTGATATATGCCTGCAATGGCACTTTTCCATTTGACACACACTCTCTCTCCCTCTCTCTCTCTCTCTCTCCCTCTCTCTCTCTCTCCCTCTCTCTCTCTCTCTCTGTGTCGCTTAAACAACAGTCCTAACTTTTGTGTGTTGCAAATATAAAAGGCAAGCCATGTGACAGAGGGACAGAAGAACAAAAGCATTTGGAAGTAACAGGACCTCTTTCTAGCTCTCAGAAAAGTCTGAGAAGAAACGAGCCCTGCGTTTCCCCCAAGGTAAGCAGGAAAACAAGCGCTGACGGCTTGCCTAGGACATTACTTCTTTCCAAACCGAGTCTTTCATCCTCCTCTCAGACAAAGAGACAACCTTTAAATACCATTTACATTTGCATTACTTTAATTTGCATTAATTTGTAGCATGCTTGCCTTGTGTTTTTTAAATGAAAGGGTCTTTGAAGTCTGTGACAGAGCAGGGAACCTTCCTGAGAAGCTGGAAAACGTCTTTTGGTTTGATTTAGAATTCTTTTCAAACTCTCTGTGTAGTTAGATGTAACTTTGTAATGATTCTTATATTTGACCCTGTGAAAGGGGACAGAGAAGCAGCAACTTGCCGACATGGATCCGTGGAGCCCAGTATCTTCCTCCCCGCCCTCATCCCACTTATAATGGGGGCACTATTAACTCAGGCGAGCTGTGAGGTTCAACGCACACTGTTTACTTTTATTACTACTTATGTATGCAGCTGAGCTCTTGCCAGGGCTGTGCCGGAGTGCTCAGAGTGCCTTCAAACAATAGGCAACATTTATTTCTAGCTTTCAGTGTCACACTTTGTAGGAATCTTGCTCCTTTGCATTCTTCTCCCAGCTCGTGTGGGGCTTCGCTTCCATAGATGCATTGGGGAGCATCGGGGACAGATGAGGATGGTTTGCTGTATGATTTTGATTGGGTACAAAGTCTGAGGAAATGCATGCTGTTTGCCTTGGCCTTATTGCAAGAGGTTATTTTTAGTAGTCAGTTTGTCCCAACAGCACCACCAATGCTACAATGTCCAAGGAGTGACTGGGAGAGGATGCTCCCACCAGTACAGGGACCAGGACTTAGAGGAATGACTCTTGCAGACACCTGAGGAATATTTGGAGGGTTCTTTCAAACTCCAGAATACAAGTTCTCCCTTTAAATGAACAATTGAGCTGTAGGAGGCCTGAACATAACGCTTTCTCGGGGGACTGGAAGTTTGATTGTGTGCAGAATGTTAATGACTCAGAACTCCCAGTAACTGAGGCTCATTGTAACGGCCAAACCCAGATTAGCCTCCAGGAAAACGGCAGTATCCCAGGTCGACTGAGATTCAGGTGCGTGAAAGGAAGTTATTTGGCAAGACGGGAATCCTGAGTCCTGTTTTTCTGACTGTCATTGTTAACAGCTATGGCTACTGCAAAGCATGCCTCTTTTCATTTCTAGTATTACTGTATTTTAAGTACAAGACGCTGGCATAAGCAAATTGCTTCAACATGTAACACTGAATACCAGGTGCATTTAGAGGCTACAGCGGCGTTGACAACTCAGCATTGACTGTGGGTGTCAAAGAAACGGGGACTACAGGCTTCTCAGTCGAGTATTTAGACTTGATGCAAGTATCTGTTCATTTTCTTCCCACTAGTCTTGCTTCTGAAAGTGAACTTTAAAAAAACTGGTCCTACTGACCAGTTTTCATTGTGGACCAGGGGCATGATTTATGGGAAACTTTTTTGATTTTATTTGATAACTAGCCTAACAAGCATTGTTGAAAACAAATCTGACTTTCGAATGACTTAATTTATAACTGTGGAATATTTACTATTTAAGAAAGCCTGTAAAAAAGATAGTGTTGACTCTATTGTGATAAAACTTTGCAGTATTTTTTCTTAAAACTGCTGCACTTAGTAAAGCAGTTAGCCGGCTCAAAACAATTTTCTTGAACCATTATTCAGATCATTATATGCTAGTGTTTGAACACAGCATGCAGTGTATTGCATCATTTATTTTAAAATACATTTGGTTCAGGTAATGGGAGAACTGACCGAGGCCTTCTTATGAGATTGTGTATCAAGCCTCTGACACCCACAGATGGAAAGGTGCCGGTGGAGTTTTCAATCTTAATTTGAATTCCAATGACACTGTCAAGGGGCAAATAAATCACTTTTCAATACATTTAACAATTTCCAACTCATTTATTTCCCTGGGCCCTTGAAAAATGTGGTGAATTTCTTGGAATTATAGTCACCAATGGTGGCCGGTGATTTTTACTCTATTTTAAGAACTCATAATTTAAGCACTATTACTCTTACTGGTGAACTGTTCATCCTATCATTCTTTTAATAATACCGGTCAGGCATTGGCAATATGCCTGGGACTATGCTAGTCCTGATGGATACAAAGGTGAGTGAAGCATTGTCCTACCCCTTTATTCTCTGACTGTAAACTCACTCCAGTTAGATTTTGGTACCAAAATGGGCTTTGCCAATAGGTAATCTGGGTAAAAATGAACCATTTAAAACAGGTGCTGGTGTCTAGATTTACTTGAAATGGTTCTCACTTATCAATGGATTTGCTTTCCACCTATGAGCAAGGAGTTCCTCTTAGGGCTTGATCAGCAGATCCTGGGTAGATCTCACTTGCCCCGGGAATATGGTTTGATCTCACCAGCTTGAGTAGGCAGGAGAAGCATGGAAAAAGAGCAGTTTATCTTTTCTCTGTTCTCTTCAGGGCCCTTCTGAAAGGACCACATGCTGTCTGTATTGGGGCGGGGTGTGAGCCACCTACTCAGCAGCTGACATCAGGGCGACTGGATGACTCATTGAATTAGAAACATGCAAGAGGAAGACATAGTCACTATCTCCCACCACTCATTTGTCCCACTCTCAGGATCATTGGAATCAATGACCTCTGGGTTTGGCCTGCATTCAGGGGGCCCCTGGGAACTGCCTGGAGGAAGTTGCTCCCCAAACCCAGATCTCTGAGTCTCACACAGTCTTGCTTTCAAATAACTCAGTCTGGCGTTTTATCACACGGTTAGGTTACTGGGAAAAAACCCTGAGGACAGCATCACTAGGGACCTTGATTTGGTCCTTATCAGCAGATAATCCCTCTGTGGTTGGATTAAAATGCCTCTGTCTCCCTGGGGTGCCTGACTCACCCTAGCCAGCCCTCAGCTTCTTGGCTGTGGGCCTTCAAGCCCATCCTTACCTCTTTCCATGATAATCAGTGCATGCCACTTGGTCTTGGCAGTCTGGCAAGAATAGAGGGGATGGGGAAGCAGGTGGAAAGACTGAGAAGTGCCAACACTGAGCAGGGAAATGGGCTGGGGAGAGTGGGTGAACTCCAGGGCCTGGATTGCTGTGGCCAGTCCTGGCTGTGATCAGCTGTCATTTCCTCTTCGTGTATGACACTGTAGAGCATATTAAAATTTCTCTGGGATGGTATGTTTGGAATTCCTCTGATGCCCCACCTCACCAACTTACCCGGACAATAAAAGCAAGGTTGTAAGCCTTTGAACAGCTGGCCGGCTATATATTTCCCCTCTTTCCTTTGCATAATCTAATTCAGAAAAGAATCCAGCTAGACTGGCAGTGCCATGTCTGGGTACTTCTTTCCTGCAAGTCCATTCTCCACCACCTTCTCCCGCTGGCCTTGGAATCTTCCTGGGTGGCATGTGGCTTTTCTTTTCTTTTGCTCATGACAGCTCCTGGCCCGCCCCCTTTTCCCTTAGCCTGAGCTCCTTCCATTGTGAGTTTGCTCTTTGCTCTGTCTGTTTTCCAGACAGCCTGGGTCCTGTTCCATCCGGGGCGAACAGCCTATGAGGTCTCTTCATCTCCATAGTATTCCCAGGATGTCATTCTTGGCACCAGCTCTGCTGAGCTGATAGGATATGGGGGCTTTTTTTGTAGCCCTGAGCCTGAACCCACTTGCAGAGAGGAGCAGCCACGTGGCTCCCCAAGAGCAGGGCCAGAGTGACCCGGGCTGGCAGGGACAAGCATACCATCACAGTGACCCGGACATCTTTGCAAAGGCCTGGGGGTGGGAGTGCTATGGGAACGCCTGGATGCACTTCAGCCCACATTAAGAGAAATGTGGTTATTCTCTGTTTCAGGGGGAGAGACAAGTGACTTGGAACAAAGCTCCCAGATCCTTGGGCCCTGCCTTGCCTTCTTTCCTCATCCTTCCTGCATCTCTGTCTTCCACTCCCAAATCAGAACGGAGAGACAGGACTTTTAATTTGGCCAGCCCATGCCTGTGTTTCTGAAACCTGTTTGGTGAAAGGGCAAAGGGAGACATAGATCCTAGGCTCAGTCCAGTGAAAATGCATGGGGCTTTGGAAATGGAGACACACACACACACACACACACACACACACACAGCAGAACAACAGTTTGGCTGATGAGTTGCAAATGGAAGGCACTGGACGTCTGGATTAGGAATTTCCATTTAAGACCCTCCCTGTGCAGCATCCTTAAAAGATGCTACTGATGTCCCTGGGATCAGGAGATATTAAAGTGCAATCAACAAGGCAGCTTCTTACTCCTTTCCTTTTCCTGGGGGCTTTGGTCGGTTTTTCCAAATTAGCTAAAGTTCATTAAAAGACCTAAAAGGAAAAATTTAACACAGCTGAATTAAAATGAGTCTTTTCCTGTTGGCTTGACAAGGAGAGAGAGAGACACAGAGAAAGAGAGTGAGAGTGAGAGCTAGAGAGAGAGAGAGAGAGAGAGAGAAAGAGAGAGAACCAATTCTTCTCCACTGCTACTTCTTGAGTTTTAATATGAATTATTCCATACAAGTCCCTAGGCTAGAGGATCTATTTAAAGATGCCTGGCAGCAGGAAGGGAGAGGGTAAAAATACAACCACTCTTTTGTCCATCAAAGGTTTTCTTTGGGAGGACATTAAGAGCATTCCTGTTTTCCTGTCTGCCTCTGCCAGTGGCAGCATTCCAGCGGGTAGTACCCACTCCTCACCCATCAGGTCAGCAACCATGAACTTCTATATTGGTTCCAGGAGAAAACAAAGGGTGGGGAATCCCTCCGGAAGCCCCCCATGTGCTTGCAGTGGGGCAAGGGAGGCTGGGATTGAAATAAGTGCTGGCTCTGCTGTGCAGGTTGCACACTGCAGATGTGCACACCCATGCATCTGAGTTTTTGCGGAAGATGGTACTGATGGGGTTATTTCTGATGCAAGCTTCCTTCACATCTGCAAAGCTTCCTTCTTATATCTCTGGCAGTAGTTTGCATGGTACCACTCAAGCTGACTGTTCTTTGGTCTGAGGGTCTCTGAGCCTGATATTGGGCATATATTGCTAAGAAACACACTCCCTTGAACCAGGCACCCTAAGATAGGCCTTATGGTCTAGAACAACTACTTTTTTGTTAGAAAGAGTGCTGACTCAGAAAAGTCAAAGAATGGGTAACTTCAGTTGGCAATTTGTCCCTAGTGCTTATAATCAGGAATTCTTCCAACTGGGACTCATTTCACCCTCTTGTCAAAAATCTGGCCATGAACACTGACTGGTAGCTGGGTGTAAGATTTGTAGTAGATATCTTTTTTTTTTCTCTGCAGAAGTAAGAATGATCCTGACAATTTGGTCTCTTTCAAGGCCTGGCTCTACCCCAACTTTTTCTTTTAAACTGTGATTCAACCAATTGCAGTGTCTTTTAAAAATGAAAGGGCAACAGGTTAAGGCATTCTAGAAAGTTGATTAGCTGTCAGAAAATGCTCAGGGATCACCTTTTTGCAGTGTCACAAACTGATAATAGCCCTAAAGGTGGAGTCCCCTTCCATCCTTTCATCCCTAGGGAATAAAAATAAGAAGAAAGCAGGTCACAAGAGATGCAACAAAAGAGAAGGAGGAAGGATCATTTCTGGTGCTCCAAATCTGCAACTACCCTTTCAATTTTTTCAAATAGCACAGTGTCAGAAAAAGGTACTTCCCTTCATTTTGCTCCTTTCCTCCCAGGAAGAGATTTGAAGTTGTCTTCTTTACCTGAAAAGGAGGTCAGCTCTTCGAGAAAAACAGCTCTCATACAGCTCCAAGTAAAATGCAGGTACACACATTCCCAAAATGGACGTGAAGAATCAAAGAAATCCAATCTTCAAAGTCCAGTGTTTCTTTCATATTCAAGGGGGTATTTTAGTACTTAATATGTTTCTGTGATTCCCCCCTTCTCCTAAATTATAGAAAATTACTCCTTTTCAGCATTCAAATTTTTCTCCTGAGGTTTGGAATCCAAAGACAGAATAGGAGGGTTGGCAATCTAAAGACATAGCTGTAGTATGCATGCTTTAAGCAAAGCAAAATGTAGAGAACTAACAGCCCAAAAAGTTCAGGGTGGTTAGTAATATAGGGAAGCATTGTTTATAATTTTCTATGTTAATTCTGCCCCTCTCACATAGGCCTGTGCCTACAGTGTTCTGGATTGCAGCAAGGTCAAATGCAGTATTCAAATCCCACCATGGGGCAGAAAAGGCAAATTGAATGGGGAGTGGAAAGATTGAGTTGCTCCTATTGTTCATGCCCCATTCCTAACTAAGGGCCCTACAGCTGTTAGGTGAGATCACTACCCACCATTCCAGAACGTGGTTGTGGGTGAGGAGATTCAAATGCAGCTTTGGAAACACTCTGCTGGACACTTTGAAGAAAAGCCAACATACTCATTTGGCTCCAGGGCAAAAGGGAGCCTGTACCCTGAGCTAACATTGGTCACCTCTCTTCTCCTAAGGCCAGGCCACAGCCAGCAGTCCCATGGCAGAGCAAGTGTGGAGTTATTTTAGCACAAGGGTCCCCAGAACACCTGGCCATCCTTTCCACAGGGAGGGCATATCTTCATGTGACTGGGCAGCACTGAGCCCCCTGCTCCGGTATCTCCTGCTTTGTTTCCAAAGGGTCTTGGGCAAGGTGAGCAGTAGATTGTGTCTCATTCCTTGCAAGACATTCCCCTCCCCAACTTTCCTGGGATGAAGTGACTAAAATGAAAGGAACCTTCCCTTTTTGAAATTGTGTTGCTTGAAAAAAAATGGAGATTTTGAACAACAGAAATAAGCCTTTCTCCTCTTCTGTTACTTTTTCTGTGGCTTCTACTCCCTTTATTTCTATTCCCTAAGGATGAAAAGATGGAAGGGGACTGCATGTTTAGAGCTACTGGTGATTTGTGGCACTGTAGAAAGGCTACCCCTAAGCATTTTCTGACAGCTCATCACCATATCAGTCACAGCTTATAGTCCAGTGGCTAGATTTACAGACAGAATCCAAATCCCCAGAGGAAAAGACTTCAACAGAAAAATGCTTCCCGACACTTGGGTAATCAGACCTGGTCATTTTCAATTTATGAAGGGCTTAGATTCTAAGAGTCAATTAGTTATGTCAATTGCCAAGAACTCAGAGTATTTCCATAGAAACTATGGGAGCTCACAGACGCCCAGTATAGGATCCAACAGCCAAATCCAAAGGTCAGTTCTTTTAAATTCTAATCCCAGTCCAGGGTTTCAGGAATATTCTTCCTTCCATACAGGGGGTTTGTAGATATTTTACTAAGCAGTATAACCTGCTCTTGGCCACTGGGACCTTATCAATTCTACTTCTGCAGAGAATATAGCTCTTCTGATTAGTCTTTTTCTCCTATTTGAAACCAGAGCATCACAGATGGCCCACAGAAGCTCAGTTTAGGAATAGGAGTGATTCATGAGAATGGTACAGGGGAGTTGAACTTAGCCCTGTCTCCATCACTATCAAATGAAAGAAGTCCCTTTCTAGGATGATTGATGACTATTCAACGTTCTCCTCTCCCCATTTATGCTTTGGAGGAGACTAGAAAGAAATACCACAAGTATTAAGACAGTTTTAAGAGAAATAGAAACTGGTTAAATATGTTCACTAAGCACTTCCTATTATTAATAGAATATTGTTGACTTAAAAACTACATTTGCTATGTTTCAAACACTGGATCAAGTAGGTATTAAAAGCTACTTTTATTTCACTTCACGCATATGACCTTATCAAGAGGCAAATTCTTACAGCCCAGCTTTCAGGTAGTGCAATAGAAGTGGTCTAAACTCCAGCCATCATTAACATCTTGGGTAAGATGGGAAGTCTTGCTGTGGGATTGTTTTGGGGACTATGAAACCCCAGAACAGGTGCTGTACTCTGAGAAGCTTGGATTGAGTTAGAGATTGTTGGAAATGGATACAGCCATAGACGCAATCATTCATTTTGTAGGCGAGGAAATGAATTCTAGAGAAGACAAGTGACTTTATGAAGCTCACATAACCAATAGTGAAAAGGCAGGACTCAGAGTCTGAGTCCCTTCAGATCAGTCTTGCTTTTACTTGATCAGACAACAGTAGGGGGTCCCATAGGTTTCAGAATGCAGTGAAATAATTATCCAGTATTTCTGACAAATGAGTGCAAAATGGGACAGGGACACTAACAAGATAGGCTGGCAATGGGTCTGGGGAGGGAACTGTGAAGGTACGGGTCAGTGGGAGTTTGGATAACAGTGAGAGGCTCCTCTGGATTTGCTCCCAATGTGTAAAATTCAAGATTTTAAGTTTTAATCAGACTGAAGGTCAAGTCCTCCCAGTGTAATCCCTCCCCAGACCATAAAACTATTCAAGCCAAGGACACACATGCAGGTGGGGCCACTTGACAGTTGGCTCATTCCCCCCAGATTATTCCTACTCCCAGTCCTTTGAGCACAATTCTACACCACAAGTGTGATTGATTGCCTCTGGCTATATTCCTCCTTCTCTTTTGCTTTCTCTATCTCTTTTTCTTCCTACATTACTCCTGTCACTGGGCTCACCACAGGTGGCTAGTCATGCAGGTTGGGAGAACTCAGAGTCCTATCACAGACTGGAGGACTATTGTTCTGTTTTGTTTTTATTTTTTGCAGTGCTGGGAATTGAACCCAGGACCTTCACACTGAGCTACGACTTCAGACCTTCAGACCTTTCTTTCTTTTTTTTTTTTTTTGAGATGGGGTTTTGCTAAGTCATTAAATTGCTCAAGTTGAGCTCAAACGTGAGCTACCTGCCTTGGTCTTCCAGAGTGTTGGGAATATAAGCCTGCACTACCACCTCTGGCTAGCACTGTAGTTTAATTGCTTTTTTAAAATTTTTTTAATTTTAAAGATAGTAAAGTCCAATAAAACATAACAGAACAAAGTCAATCAAAACAAAGCAGTAGAACTGGTACAGAACTTGAAAGATACTATGAAAACAATAGCTACTATAGTATATCTTGTTATTTTCAGAATAGTTGACCATTCCAACAGGTATAGTAAAATTAAACCAAAAACAAAACACAATAAAACCAATAAAAACAGAGTATAAAATAAAGCAAAAAAAAATTAATCAGGATAAAGTAAAACAATGAGAACAATATTGGGCCTCGAAAACAAGACAGAAGAGAATCCCCATATTTGCTACATTGCCTACTGCCATCTTCCAAAGAGATGCTCAGGCTGCCGGCCCTAGGCCTGCAAAATCAACGAAACAATACTAGCATTTAGTTGTTTTATGTACCTTAGTTGCTATCAATTTAGCCAGACCTCCGAACCGGCAGGTTGCTTTACGGGGGGGGGGGGGGGGTGCTTTGTCCTTGATTCTTAACCTGTGCACCGGTAGGCATTGGGAGGGGGGCGCATGTTTCTCTTCCTGGAGTCCACGCCGGTTGCGCAGGCCCCCGGAAGGCAGACTAGTTGTCTTCTGGTTGGAGCCGCTCAGACCCAGCAGGGCAGGTTCTCCACTGTTGTTTAATTGCAAGGATGTTGTCTTTTCTCTTAAGGTAGCACCATGGGGTTAGCCATTGCCTCCCACTGTAGAATGGACACCATGGGATGAAACGGGCAAGAGCTCTCTCTCCCCACTGACCCTGTGGCTACCCATCCTTGGAGCTACCTGAGATTGGAAGGCTGAGGGCCTGGCAGCTTTCCCAGTTGGTTCTGCTGCCTCTGGTCAGCCTTGGTTGCTACTCATGTGTTGTCAGATAGGAATAATATTAAAAACCATTCATTTAAGCTCGCAAGATGCTTTAGAAAATTCAACACACTGTTTACAGTTTATAAATTAAGGGCCTTGGGAAGAAGCATTTGACTTATTCTCTGAGGCATCTAGTTGACTAGATCCCATTGGAATTCTGTGAGTTCCTGGGAAGGAGCTACTAAGCACAACACACTGAATTAGACCTAGACTTTCTTGCTTTCCCAATCCTTACATGAAGTGTTACCTAGTGGCAAGCTTTCTTCCACCCTTCCACATCTGATGTTTTGGATGGGGGCAATTCCTTTGAGAGAGGCTCTGCATGTCTGCCATCTTTACCTTATTCATGCCTCATATCATGACTTAAAAAGTTATAGTAAACAGTAAATAATTCTGTCTGATATGCTAACTCTATTTCAAAGCCATTATATTTTATCTGCTTCACTTGATCTTCTTACAAATGATGCAGTGCAAGTCGGATATGAGTTCTATGTTAAGGAATTTAGCAATGTGTCTAAAAAAATTAGCCAGAAAAATAACTGGTCAAGATTTTGCTTGTAGATGCAGTGAACAAGAACAGGGATCTGGGATAAGACCTATATTTTCCCAGACCCTCATATCATTTTTAAAATCTTTATTTTTTGGTGCTGTAAATTGAACTCGGGGGCTTGGCATGTTCTTTACCATTGAGCTATATCTCCAGCTGCTCCCACCCTCATTTCTTATGTGCTAGAGTGAAAGGAAACACGTAGTAGGAATTCAGTGAGTATGTGTTAATAGGTATTTATTGAAAGAAATCACAGGAGGGAATACCTACATTATTAGCACTAAAAACAGCCCAGGAAGAAATTTGGATACTGAAGCCTCACCCTCCTTTGCCTGGCAAGCAGGGCAAGAATAAGACCATTCTTGGCACATTCTACTTGTCTTAGCCTGTTGCTGGAATCACTTGTGTGAAACCAGTACTTTACTCTCTGCCAGGCAGAAGGTCAGCCCAAGAGTGAGCTGATCTGTGGGCACAATACCATCTCTCACCCAGGAGGCTGCTATGCTATTTCACTGAGGATGACAGGTGGGAAATCTGGGGAACCAGTTGTTCTTTTCCACTGGTATCGTTTGGAGGGTAGCTCCAAAGTCGGGCACGCCAGCCTACGTGCCTCTGCTGCAGGCTGAGGCTCTGCGCTGGAGCTATTAGAATGCAGATTCTGTACATCGGCCAAGTTCATGGCTCAGAGACTGCAGCCAGAGCCCAGAGCAGCCACAGGACTACGGAGTTCAGCAAGAAAGTTGTTCTCTCATTCAACCCATCAGTGTCTGGGCCAAGGTTTTAGTCTTGATAGGAAGCACTTGCTTTGGTGACACACGGCTTTAAAAAAATTCAGTTAGTTTTGAGAAAATGATAGAAGTTCCCACAAGGCTGAGATACCCCTAGGCTGTCAGCGAGTGAGGATTCCAGTGGTAAGAATTTCCTGAATTCCTGTTTTCTCCCCTTCGTGAGCCCACACCACATTCTCTCGCCTGTGTGCACTCTGGCCAACACAATGTCAAGACAAGTCTACCTCACATTCTTCTTTTCCCTAGCTTTATTTTTATTTTTTCTACAACACAGCAGTATTGGTTCATTCAACTTGGATATCTAAGGCAAAAAAATCCCACTTTTATGCTGTGAGAATCTTTTTTTTTCTCCTGTCCTGGAGTTTGAACTCAGAGCCTCAAGCATGCAAATACTCTACCAGTTAGCGGCATCTCATCCTTATTTCATTTTATTTTATGTCATACTTTGAGACAGGGTCTCACTAAGTTGTTCGGTTGGTCTTGAACTCCTGCCTTGACTTCCCACAGTATTGAGTGCACCATCATGCCAGGCTAAATTGTGTCTTGATAGTTCTGTGAGTTATGTGCTATAGTCACATTGTTTAGATCTTTATTTCAGGATTTAATATAAGAACTGAACAAAAATATCATGTATTGAGAGTGTATTGAAATGAAAAATCTGTTTCTTGGAACTAGGGGTGAAGCAACTTTTCCTCTGCCACTTTTTTGTATTCTTTATTACTACTTCTGGGTTGAGTTTATCGCATCTAAAGATAAAGGTAGTTAATAAATGTACTTTTTATGTCACATTAACTATCTCATTAGTATAAACTTCATAATATTTACTTGCAAATGTTTTATTCGTTTTTTAAGAAAAAAAATTTAACTATGCTTGCAATTCAGGATGTTTCTACTAGGTGGCAGTAGAGTACAGAACTGAATGGTCCACCTGGAAGAGCATTTCACTCAGACTAGCCCATCTTCCCAGTTTATGAGAAATACAAATATGCTGTCATTAAAATACTCAAAATGAAATAAGCAAAACATTAGTTACCAGTTTTAAACTAAGCTTTTGAAAGAAAAAGCATTAGGTTGATGTGGTGGTGCACGCTTATAATCCCACTCCAGAGGTTAAAGGCACAAGGATCAGAAGTTCCAGCACAGTTTAGACACTTTAGTGATTTAGGGAGAACCTGTCTCAAAAACAGCCTGCACTAAGCTGGGGAATGTAGCTTAGTGCAAAATCCCTGAATTCAATCGAGAGAGAGAGAGAGAGAGAGAGAGAGAGAGAGAGAGAGAGAGAGAGAAAATAAATGTCGTTAGTTTCTGAGCATCTTTCCAGAGTTTCTGTTTGCAAATCCATATATATGCTTATCTCTGCCTGTTTTAACACAAATCAGTATGTAGAATTTCTGAATCTTTCTTTATATAGTTACCCCAGTATTCCATTGTATGTCTATTGCATAATATAATGGACTGATCCCCTATTAACAGCACAGATATTTTGTGCTGTTTCCAATCTTATGGTATTATGACCATGTGCTTGTGTGATTTCACATGTAGTATAATCCACAGAAATGGGGTTGCTAGATCTAAGTGATACTTTCATATTTGAAAAAGATATTGCCAAATTGGCCTCTACAGAATTTGTGCTGATTTATTATTCTGTACTATTTCCAAAGTAGGCCTATTTTCCCACAGCCTTGTCGACAGAGCTCATGATTAGACTTTGTAAATCTTATTGGTTGAACAGAATATCTCCAAGTACTTAATTTTCATTTCTCTTCAATGAAGGACAGTATCCCTTTTCTGTATTGAAGGGCCCTTTATATTTCCTTTTTTGTGAAGAAAATGGGCATGCCAAGAAATACAACCATCCAGGCACATGTGTAGGGATTTGTCACTGACATTGTTGCTTGTTTTTACCATCATGCCATACATGTTTTTCTTTCCTTTACTTTGCACACTTAAAGGTGCTTGTCAATGGCCATGGCTTTGAAGAGAAGTTTCTGGCAGCGGAGAGGGAAAGCCAATCCTGGAATGTCTGCTTTCCCTTCATCCTTTTGCCAGTGACTCCTGGGGGAAATATCTGTAGACAGAAGTGGTGAAAGGAGAAATCAAATCAATTCTCTTTCTGAGACTAATTAAGGCTTCAAAGAGACAGATAACCACTGGGGATAATTTAGTCATATTGGAACTCAGGAAATGCTTAGTGATATTGCATCCCCCAGAACACAGAACCCAAGAAAGTGCTGGCTTTTCGAGTTGAGATCTTGGTGAATTTCAGGGGTCATGGGTATAAGAAAACCTGCTATATAAGTATCTTTTGCTATAAAGAAAATTAAAAAATTGCTTGTATTAACTGTATTAATTATACATATTAATGGATTTCAGTGTGCTATTTCCATACATGCACAAAGCACATACTGATCAAATCCGATCACCTTTCAAAAAATGCTTTTTGGAATCCTTTGCTGATGTTGAACTTTGTATGCAGGTTTGATTCATTTTAATGAGATACCGCACAAAAAGCAAAATGGTAAGAGATTCCCGGTGCCGAAAAAAAAAAAAATGGTAAGAGATTGTATGAAAATAAGGTCTGTTCAATGTCAGGACTACATTCTGTATAGGGAGATGGTGGTAGTTGAATCCATAGCTATTAAGTGGTGGCATTTTAGAGCAGAATGGGGACAGCACATGCTATCTTTGTCTATTCCCCGACCCTCCACATGAGGACATGGGCTGGAAGAATATAAATGAGCTGCGCGAATTGCTCCAACTGATGAATAGTAATGCCATGACTTGAAACCAGGTGGGTCCCCTCCTTACTTGTCCTTGTTCTTCCTGCAAGTTACAGAACTTCCGGAAGATACACATTCAGCCTTGGTCATAGTCAGGGACATGCTATTCTGATGCAGTCCTATATCACAAACTTTTGCCCTTAGGATCCCCTGCCCTATGCCTAGAAGACAGCCAGTTGTGGCTAAGTGGGCCCAAGGTCACTCTGTTAGAACCAAACCAATTGGTTTATACCGACTTGAACTTCTAATCTTGATTGTATCAGCATTTTGCCAGTTTATTCAGGCTGTTCATGAGTGGGAAGTTAAAAAAAAATTGTACTATGAACAAAACAATCAAACTTTGATCTGAAATACCTTTGAAAGTTTTTCTGAGGCTTTAATTATCCCATTCCTTTGGTTTGGGATATAATGTCAGCCCCCCCTCCCAATTTCCCTAAATGTTTGAAAATATTTTTGATACTGTTTTCCGGTGTAATCAAAAGCATCAGTGTGGGCCATGCCTAGGAGGGTTCGTGAGGTGATTTGAGGAGATCTCTGGACCTCAGTCCTTTGACCAGGAGGTACGGTTAAAAGAACAAAGCAAATGTCAGGAAAACCAGTCTAGCATAATCCTACTTTAATGGTAAATCTCTGCTCCAATGGCCACCTTCTTTTTCAAATTACACCATGGGCTCAGGCTACAAAGGCTCTGCAGAAATGTGTGACTTTGTTGGGAAATACACATGTGTGCCTTAATGATGCTGGAGGCCAGTGCAAATAATGTGTATTTCAGATGCAGTTTGCCATTGATGCTGGGTGGCATGGAGTTTAAAACAAAAACAGGATGAGCCCAGAGCACAGAAGTGGAAAATTAGGTGGGTGGGTGAGTATGAACTTGGAAATGGAAAATGTGCTCCCTTGGGATGTGGCCTGTGTTCATTAGCACTGACCTGCCACCTCTCTAGCCCCATAAACTGATGTTGACACCAAAGCTTCCTGAGAAACTGAATAGACCCTGCTGCACCTACCAACCAAGGCTAATGATGAGACTAGCTAATTTAGCGACACTGTGGCCAAAACCACATGTTTAATCTTTACCATAGGTTCAAACTATTTTTGCCCTTAGGAATATGGACTCCAGCAATTAGAGTCCACATGTACGTTCATTAAATCGTTGTGTCCATTTCCAAATGGTTATGAATATGTAAGTGTAAGCATTGAAGGGTGGGAAGTGGAATAGCTGACAGTTTATGCTAATTACACTGTAGAAACCAATATTCTCCACTCAAAATGAAATGGAAAAATTCTACTTAATACCTCCTGGGTTCCATTAGTGTTTCTGGGTAAATATTTCTGGGGAAAAAATAATTTCTGTTTTCATTCCAGCTGTGCAGCAGATCCCATGGCGATGGATTGCCAGTGCAAAGAGTAAGACAAAACTCCAGCATACAAAGGACAATGACAACCACAAAGCTTCAGCCAGACCCTGCCCTTGCCTTGAAAGGAACTGGATCCTAGGAGGTGAAGGCATTTCTAATTTTTTTTGTCCTCTGCCTCCCTCTGCTGTTATTCCAGAGAAGTGTTTCCTTACAACAATGAGAAATCATGTACTAGCTGCATCCTTTTCCATGCTCTCCCTGCTGGCGGTAATGGGAGACACAGACAGCAAAACAGACAGCTCGTTCATGATGGACTCAGACCCTCGACGCTGCATGAGGCACCACTATGTTGATTCTATCAGTCACCCACTGTACAAGTGTAGCTCAAAGGTAAGAACAAGGTCTTTGTGAGGGTAGCATCTGCCCCCTCTCCTCTAAACAGAAGAGAAGCCATATTTCTTTGTCAGGAGATGGAGAATTATGTTCACAGCTCGAACTGTGGTGCAACGACTGCCCTTCAGAGCTAGTGGAAGAATCGTGCTTTTAGGGTTTCCCAGCATGCTAGCATGCTTCGTATTTTTGTCAGTCTAACTGAACATGTTACACCCCATCCCATGGGAGAGGTGTCTTTTGTTTTTGGCTGTGAAATACATGAGCAGTAATGTCCTGTTACCAGAAAGAAAACTAAATCCACAAGTTATTGCTACTCCTACCTCTATCAGCAATAAAGAGAAAGGGAATGCCTAGTACTTTGGAGGTTGAGGTAGGAGGATAGCCAGTTCACAGCCAGTCTGGGCCACATAGGAAATACAGGGCCAGTTTGGACTATATAGCAAGACCCTGTCTCAAAAAAAAAAAAAAAAAAAAGCAGAGAATATGATTGAGTAATGGGACATGCTCCCTTTATAAAGAGTTTCCTGGTGAAATACTTGGTAACTGGCCTTGTGCTCTGAGCCTTTTTCCATTGGTCATGTTTATGTTAAAATGAGTTCAAAAGCTAAGATGGCAATTTGATCATGTATCATTTTTATGTTGGTTGTCCAAGTTACTCTTGTTTGGAAGGGTTGCATGCTTCTTACAGAGGCCACCTGTGCCTCAGTGTTAAGGTGTGCAAAGGAATAACAGGCCTGAAAGGCCACCAAGAGTGGCCAGACACAGGGACCACCCGGAAGGCAGGCACATTATAGGGTAGAACAGACTCCAAATGAGAGTTCTCACGACTGTCACTGCCCCCAAACAGTCATATGAATGAAATTTGTCCCCCCTTGGTAAATACGAATTTGTTTAGTTCAACCTCAGAGATTTTCACTTTTATTCCTAAGACTAAAACCACTTAAACATTCTCATCTGGCAAGTATTTTTAAAATTACCAGTATAATTAAGGATTTTTTTACAATATCAACCACTAGAATTAAAACTGTAAAAGTCAATCTCTCCACCCTCCACTTAAAAACATTACGACTTCAATCTGCTTTTAAATTTTCCATAACTTCTGTGATTATAGCCCAACGAAGATGACTTGTTTTAGTTTAGCAGATCGAGAGCTGAGTTAAATCACTTTAACCATTATATTAATAAGACCCACGACTGTGGGAAAAAAATAGAGATATTTTTCCACTTAAGAAAAATGTCCTTGGTCTTATTTGTGCTTTTAAAACTTAAAAAAAAGTAGTAAGTAGATGAATATGAATTTTTGCGAGGCTAAATAAAAGTCCCTTCTTAGGAAAAAGAAAACCGGGAATTGGGGGTGAGGCTCAGTAGTAGAGCGCTTCCCTAGCATGTACAAGGCCTGGGCTTCCATCTCCAGTACTGGAAAGCAAAAGAAACAAACAAATGCACAGACATCTCACAAAACAAAAACTAAAACAAATTAAGAAGAAATATGAGAAATATTTTACAATCATGATTGCTCAGAAATTGTAGGCCTGAGTAAGGTTGATGGTAGCAACTATTAGCTTCTCCTCTCCTCCCTTTCCTGAAGCAGAAAGCACTAATATTTAAGGTTTCTTATTGGATGATTTCTCCCTTTCTTGACTTGTCTTCCATAATTACCACTCTTTAAAGAGAAAAAGGAATTAAAGTTATTGCAAAGAAAGTGCAATCGTGATGACAAGGAAGCACATAGAAAATAGGAGCATGAGTCTACTGTGGTGTTGCACACTTGTAATCCCAGGACTCCAGGACGCTGAGGCAGGAGGATCATAAATTCATTCCCACTGTGTGGAACTTAGTGATGAAGTGAGATCCTATTTCAAAATAAAAAATGAAAAAAGACTGGGAATATATCTCAGTGTAAAGGTCCTTGGTTCAATCTGCAGTGACACATACACACACGCGCACGCACACACACTAGGTGTATGTATAGAACCTGAAAAATGGCCTGGGCATGTGATTCAGTGGTAACATATTTGCCTAGCATGTGTGAAGCCCTGGGTTTGGTTCCCGGCACTACAACAACAACAACAAAAAGAAAGAAAAAGAAAAAAAAAAAAAAAAAGAAAGGAGCTCGAAAATAATCTGGAAATATGGGGCAAAATGATTCAGCAACTAGCACACTGACCTAAGGAAGGTCAAAGAAGAGGCATCATTAACTCAAACCTACTGCACTCAGGCACAAATCTTAGAAACAGATTTTAGTCTACTGTTCACCTTTGCCTCTCTCAGAATGCCACAGTCAGTAACAGTGCAAAACTGTGATAATAAGAGAAATATTTGTAATTTCATGGGAACAATCTGTTTTCAAACATCCCAAACTGTCCCAAATATAGCAATAGTTTTATTTTACATGGTGCTTGTAATTATAAACCTTCCTTTCCTGGCCATAAAATATGCCTGGCAGAACCTCAACTACCCAGACCTTTTCTGGATTAGATTTTCTCTACGTATCCACGAAGAAAACTGTTTCCATTTGGAAATAGCCTATCATTTTTAACTTTTGCAGACTCAGGCTGATCTTCTTTCTAGTGGATCTTATTTAATAAAATTGTTAGAGGCTTGGGATAAAATGTTTAGCTTACGTCTAGAAAGAAGAGACTAAGGTAGGATTTTTCTCTCCTCAAAAATTTTCCCTTAACATCATGGTCAAAGCCATTATTTACTAGACACAGGCTTACTGTTTGCCTATCAGTTAATGCTTCCTGGCTTACATTTATTCAGTGTCTGACCTTGTGAAGGCAGATGAAAAGTAGCATGTGGCCAGGCTCAGGGAAACAAGGACACCTACTTGGTCAACTAATATATGTCAAACACCTGATAGTATTCGAGCTAATCACTGCCAATGAACCTGTGACGGCCGGCGTTGGCATTTCTATCTTAACAGTAAGGAAAGCTGAAACCTGAAAGAAGGCCATACAGCCAGTAGCCACAGGCAATGATGATGTCTGTTTTGGAGCATTCATCTTTAGGCTACTTCCCTCTTCACATCAGAGGAATGCAAATAGATTGTAGGGACCACTGTCCTGAACTCCAGGTCCAAATTTTGGCCTGCCAGTAGTAATGATTTATGCAGTACCTGGCAATTTTCTCAGGGGAAAAATATATGATAATGAAAGCTTTTCTGGAAGCATTCAATGGGACTCTCTGCTCATCATCACCCTGAGCTTGCAGGTGGCCTGTGCCAGGGTCTGTAGCCAATCTCCTAGCAATGCAGGAATGGACTGACTCACCAGACCGGGGAGGACAGTATGGCCACAGTCTAGGATGCATCCAGTGACTCTGTAAGTGGTGACACCTTCTGGGTACAGAAGTTCCTGAGAGAAGCAAGTTCATTTCCAATCTTCCTAAGAGACCATGTTTCCCTGAAATTCTGAGTAAAGGCTGTCGAGTGTGGAGATGGGCTGCCTAGGATATATTTAAGGAAACTGAGCCATTCAAGGTTTTCAAGCAACAGACGCCTGGTTTCCCAGCTTGCCAAATGTGGGACTTTGGGAAAGCCAGGCCATTCTTTGGTGCTTCTGTTTCTTTCCACATAAAATGGAGCTGCCTCTTGGAAGGTGAGCGTGTATGATAACTTTTGTAAAGCAGCCAACTCAGTGTCCAGCATAGAACAGACATTTAATAAATGATATGACCCTGATGATGAAGTTATAACCTAGACAGGTGCTTCGACTCACTTTCTATTTTGGTTACGGTGGAGGCCTCAATAACTATTGGGATCTCCTACAGCCTTAAGGGATTAGGAAAATGAACCTCATTGGAGCTCTCCTTGGACACAGGGTGGGAGAGAAGAGCAAAGTAAATATAAGCCATTGTGATGAGTGCTAAGAGGGAGGATGAAAGAGAAAGAGGAGTAGCCTCCACCTCGGCTCACTTCCCTTGCCAGGTGAGCAGAGGAAGGAGGGGTGCAGGGCTGAGCTCTGGTCCCAGGCCAGGCAGGGGTTTCCAGGAACGCAGGTTGGGAAAGTGAGCTGGCAGGGCCAGACTGGGAAGCCTGAGTAGGGTGAGAAATGGGAGATGACTGCCCCAGGTCAGGGCATGGAACCAAGGCACGGTTGCCTGAACTCTTGAGAGTCATGAGAGTGAGAGGTGCCCAAAGGATAGTAACAAAGGAAAAGGAGGAGGGTTTAGGGGACAAAGCCTGTGAAAACTCCCAGATGAAAAGGAACCTGGCATGACAAGGACTCATCCTCAGGGTTCAGGGAAGCTGTTAGGGCCCCAGTGTTATCTCCTACTGAGAAGTCCATAGGACACGGTAGCAGGAATCAGGGGCATCAGGAATACTGAGCTTATAACACAGCTGATCACTTGAGAGATACGACTTGGTTTTTAAAATCAGAACAAATTTATAGTGGATGCCTACTATGTGTAGATATTTTGGAAGATGTTGAAAATATAAAAATGGAAAGAAAATAAAATGGAAGCAAGGAAGAAGGAAGGAAAGGAAAAGACAAAGTTTTGGCCTTCGTAGTGTTTACAAGTTGATGCAGAGGGAGAAAAGGGAAATGTTCCATGTCCAGAGCGTTTTTCATGTCCATTTGATTTGTGACCTGAGCGATGGCACCAGACTCCAGTTGGAATGAACTGGGTTCCCACTCAAACTTCCAAATCTCCCACAGTCCACAGGGTGTTTTGCTTTCCTGGTTGTTATTTTGTTGGTGTTCTCAACCTCGCATGGACCCATTACAGGGTCACTTGGGTCCTCGGAGATGAGTGGAACAGTCATTTACTGAAGTTGTTGGTGAGGAAAGCAAGGAGAGAAGCATGGGTGCATTTTGGTCACGAGGAGAAAGGGGATGCCATGGAAACATGGGTGCAGTGTTCACTGCTGAGAACAAAGAAGAAATGTTTCCCTTTCCATTGGGGTAAAATAGCTGACATGTTGGATTAACATGGCAAAGGGCGGGGAGTCTTTACTTTGAAGCTCAGGGGGGCACATCAGCCACGGCTCTTGGTGAATTCAGTTCTGCATAGGCTTGCGGATGGTGATGCTGTAGGCCTCCAAGCCTGTGGGGAAAAGATGAGCCTTATGCCTCTGGTGAAGACATGGTCTGGACTCCCAGAGGCAGGCGGCTGTAGATTAGAGAAGGGTATGAGTTAGCTCATGCTGCAGGGATTTGGTTTCAAATAGACCTGGGTTTGATTGTATCCTTGGCTTTTTCTAGATATGTGACATTGTGCAAGTCACAAACTCTCTAAAGCCTCAGTTTCCTCATTTGTAATAATAGTACCTGTTATCATAGTGCCTTTCTCATAGGATTGTTATGAAGATTAAATGAGATACTCATGTCCTAAGCACTCAGTAAATGTTCTTAGCCAGGTGTGGTGGTGTATACCTTGAATCTTTGTACACTCTGGGAAGGTGAGGCAAAAAAAAAAACTTGGAAGTTTGAGCTCAGTCTGGGCAACTTAGTGGCCTAATGAGACCCTGTCTAAAAAAAGAAGAAAAAGGAGGGAGAGAAGAAGGAAAAGACTGAGGGTATAGCTAGTGCAAAGGCCCTGTGTTCGATCCCTAGTACCTCAAAAAAATTCGTATTTGCTAAATCAGTGCTTATAATAATTGAGCTAGTGCAGAACCAGTAAACATCAATGACTCAAAGTGTGGGTATCAGCCCAACAGTATAAACATCAAGTGGAACCTTAGGAAAAATGCAGAATCACAGACCCACCCCAGAACTACTCAGTCAAAACTTGTATTTTAACAAGATCTCAGCTGATTCATGTGCACATTCCATTCTGAGAAGCTCTAGTCTGGAAGAGGTCAGAAGATGTTCATGAAATGCTAGAATACAAAAGAGGCATACCCAAGGGTAAAAGGCTGTCGAGAGTGAACCCAGAAAATAGATGGTTGTCTTCCCATTCCTAAGTGATACTCATTAATAGATCTAGTCTTCCAAATTCCTACCTTAGTCTTCAACACACACAAAAGAGAGATACGTTTCCTTCTGATTTACAACCTCGAGCTGAGGTCTCTATACTAAGCTATTCCAGAGAGGGAATTTGTGTGTGCATTGAGAACATGAAGGGCACAATAATTAGTTTATAGTTTCTTCTTTGAGGACAGAGCATTTGAATTTGACCACAGAAGACAGATAGGTGGAATTTCACTAGGCAGAGCTGGATGGAGAGGATATTTCTGGGAGACAGAAGACAGGAACAAAGGCAAGAGGCAGGAGAATTGAGGGACAGCTCCATGGACTCCTAAGTAGTCCATCACTTAGGAATGGAAGGATAACTATCTACTTTCTGGGTTCACTCTTGACTCTAAGTAGTTGACTGTAGCAGGGAGTGGGTGATGAGAAGCACCCTAAGTGATACTGATAGCATGGCACAGAAGGCCTGGACTGCTGCTCAGGATTTTAGGATTTATTCTGAAGCCTAGGAATAGCTACTACAAGTGTTTATTGTACATGTCAGTGCATTCTTCTTGTGTGGAAAGTTAGCTCCCAAAGCAGAGGGACCAGGCCTGTTGGAGGTGGTCCTCAGTCCTTAAGTGCTGGGGTGTTTGTCTTTCACAGTGGTCTGGAGGTGGAGCTTGACAAACTGAAAGATTTTAGTGAGATCGCAATCAGGTTAACTCATCTGCAAATGGCCCTACACTGTTGATTTAGTCATTTTAGGGACATCACTAATGACCTGGCCAGTGAGGTCTACGTTTGACATGTCTGTATGTATATCATTTGGGTATGATGGTCACACTGTCTCTGGTCTTTCTGAATTAAGTCTGTTGGTATAGGTTCATTATATCCACTCAGACCAAAAGCAGCTCTCTGAAGACTCCTTTTTGGGAGATGACTCTGAATAACTGCTTAATCTACTGAATAGGTGATCTAGATTAGAGACCAGCAAATTTATTCCTGCTCCAAGGAGAGGTGTCAAGCAGCTCTTGCCATGTACTGGCAGCCTTGGGAAGAAATTAGGGAAGGTTCTGGACCTCTTGCTTCCTTTAGAGAGCTGGGGATTGAACTTTAGGGTTGGACATGCATGTTCTCTACTACTGACTTACAGCATAATATTCCCAAACCTGTTTCTGATCATGTTTATTTTGTCTATCAATGTGAAGGGCAGGCAGGAGATAATCACAAGCTTTAATAAAATCAAGAGTTTACAGCTGACATTTTTTTTCTACCTCTATGATCTGTCAGAGAAAAATAAATCAGCTGATTTAATCCAATTTATTCTGCCCCTTGCCCAGCTTGGGTTTTGTTTTGTTTCGTTTTCATTTTATCTTCCAGTATCTTATATTCCCATAGTGGTTGCTAGGTGATTATTGGATTTCACCCCTAGCATCTTCTCAGAAAATGATGTCAGTAATCTATAATTGCCAGAAGTTATCTTTTCTCAGTTTTGGAAAGATGAGCTGGCCATTTCCTTCTTTTAATCATTGGGTTTTTAATTCTGCCCTATAGGATGGTGTTAGGGATAATAGCTGATGAGTTTTTAATATTAACCACTAATTCCCAAAATATTGTAAGGTCGATGTCAAAGGGTTTCATTCATGTATCTCTGTCTATTGATATCTACCTATCTGTCTGCCTATCTACATCTCTTGATATTTCATTGGAACAGTTTCACTTTTTATGACCTTGCTACTGGTTCTGGAGTCATAAGGCAACTTTTTCCTCCATCACTAAATATGAAATGCACTAAGCAAGATCATCCCATATAAACATGGACCAATGGCCTCCCTACCCTAGTCATATAGGGTTATACAGCTTCATGAATCAAACTGTCCCACCCCACTCCACCCCCGACTTCTCAGGATACCAGTATGAACGTATGGGATACAAAAAAAAAAAAAAAAAAAAAAGAGTTTGTCCGTATCCTTAAACTGTGTGTACAATGTTTAGTGTGTGCTTATGGACATTTTTCTGGAGATAACGTTGATAGTTTTCATCAGAGTTTTAGAGGAGTCGTTTACTAAAGCCATACTAAGAGCTATTATGAAGAACACACAGCTTATTACTCCAGCCTAAACCTTTGGACATGGAGAGGCTCAAAATGGATACATCCTACCAGTCCTAAGTGCCCATGATGATGCAGATGTGATTTCACAAATCTCAGGCTTCCTCAGTGAATAAACCCAGGAGTGTGAATCCAGGACCCCAAATGTGCCCTGTCTCTAGTCTCTCGCTGCAAGTTGCAGCACCCAAAATATTTCTTCCTATGTATCATTTAGCTTTCTCTTTTTCTTTCTTTTTCTTTTTTCTTTTCTTTTTTTTTTTTTTTTTTTGCGGCACCAGGGATCGAACTCACAACCTCACACCTGCCAGGGCAGATGCTTATGCCACTGAGCCGAACTCCTGGCCCTAGTCTTTTGAGGCAGGGTCGCACTATGTGGCTCAGGCCAGTCTTTTCGCTTGCGTTGTAGCCCAAGCCGGCCTCGAACTCACAACGCTCCTCCTACCTCAGTCTCCTGAGTGCTGGGATTAAAGGTGTGCACCACCATGCCTGGCCTCTTTTTCTTTTTCAAAAATCGCATTCCTATTCTGCCATAAAGAAAGGTAAATTGAATCATTTGTAAGAAAATGGATGCACCTTGCAACCATAATGTTTAGTGGAGTAAATCAGACATGCAAGCTTAAATATCATGTAGTTTCTCTTAGATGAGAAACTCAAAGTATAAATAAAGAACAAAATAAAAGATAATAGGAAGTAGGGAGATAGATTTTCCTCAAATAGGAAAGGGATCAAGAGATGGAGGGAGCAGGGAGAGAGGGGAGGGAAAGGGGATGGAAAAAAGAATTAAAATGTGTTATGTAAGCCGGGCATGGTGGCGCATGCCTTCAATCCCAGCACTCGGGAGGCTGAGGTAGGAGGAGCGTTGTGAGTTCGAGGCCCACTTGGGCTACAATGTGAGCACAAGGCTGGCCTGAACTACATAGTCTGACCCTGTCTCAAGAAACAGAGCTGTGAGTTTGGCTCAGTGGCTTAAGTGTCTGACTGGCAGGCATGAGGTTGTGAGTTCAATCCCCGGTGCCACACACACACACAAAACAAAAGTGTTATGTACATGAGCCAACTCCACAAAGGTTTACGAACATTATGTACTGCAAACATGCACTAATAAAAATAAAAATTGAAACACTCCCTCAAATCAAATCAGGGCAAGCATCCATCTCCTCAAAAAAAAAATCATATTCCTTTTGGTTAGACATCCCCTGCACAAACCAATTTTTATCTTTTGCCATTCTTTTCTTTTCTTTTTTTCTTTCTTTCTTTTTTTTGTTTTGTTTTGTTTTGTTTTGTTTTGTTTTGTTTTGTTTTGTACCAGGGATTGAACTCATAACCTTGCACTTGCCAGGCAGGTGCTTACACCACTGAGTTAAATCCCCGGCCCTATTTTTTGAGACAGGATCTCACTATGCAGTTCAGGCTGGCCTTGAACTCACTTTGTAGCACAGGCTGGTCTCGAACTCACAAGGATCCTCCTGTCTCAGCCTCCTGCGTGCTGGGACTAAAGGCATGTACCACTACGCCAGGCTTGTATTTTATTTCTTGAGCGCAGTTTAAAACGACTTTGTGCATTTTGCTACTGGTCAAATTGCAAATGTATGGGTTGATGGCAGAATGCCATCTATTAGAGAAAACTTGTATTCTTGGATTTTTATGTGTACTTTGTAATGATGAGTCTTGTCCAGTGGTTCTAAATCCAATTCTGAGTCACCTAGGGAGTCTTGAAAATCTTGAAAGCCTGGGGCTTACCCCAAGGATCTTAATCCGAGTGGTCTAAATGGGGCTTGGATATTGTTGCTGTTTTTTTCTCTGTGATGCTGAGGCTTGAACCTAGGACCTTGCACATGCTAGGTAAGTGCTGTACCACTGAACTGCATCCCTAGCCCTGCAGCATTTTTTAAAAGTTTACCAGTTGATTCTAATGTGCAGCACGGCTTGAGAGCCACTTGTCTGACCTAGCAGACATTAGCAAAGAACTTCAGGGTCTTTCAAAGGATGCTATGGTACCCGACTGAGGCATTGGCACCTCCACAAAGTAACCATCTTCTCTTCTTTCCCCAGATGGTGCTCCTGGCCAGGTGTGAGGGACACTGCAGCCAGGCGTCACGCTCTGAGCCCTTGGTGTCCTTCAGTACTGTTCTCAAGCAACCTTTCCGTTCCTCCTGTCATTGCTGCCGGCCCCAGACCTCCAAGCTGAAGGCACTGCGCCTGCGCTGCTCAGGGGGCATGCGACTCACCGCCACCTACCGGTACATACTCTCCTGTCACTGTGAGGAGTGCAGCTCCTGAGGCCTGCTACTGAGTGGCGTCTGGATGGAAGGACCACAGAGGCGGTTCATCCAACCTGAGAAAGGACTGGCAAGAAGAGAGTTAAGGGGAAAAATGCAGCAGTTTCCGCAGGATTCTGCATATTCTAGTAATAAAGACTGTGCTTCTTGACAGAGGGAGCTGCCCTGGAAACTTGTTTTCAATTCCCATCTCCTTTCCCTGGTACAATTTCTTTGGGTTCTTTTGCAGATCCAAGCATTTCTCCCACTGGCTCTGAATGCCGTTTGAGTTTCCAACCATTCTACATTGGTGGGAAAAAGCGGGTCCCCGTGTACAAGTGTGTCTGGCTGTCACTGTTTGGTGCACATTAGGGAAGAATTTGCTTTGGGAGGGAGGGAAGCCCAACTCTTCTTGGAACATCTTCTCCTGTTTTTCATCTTGTCATTTTGATCTAGGCTTGCCATTGCCACTAAAAAGGTTACCAATTTCAAATTCTGGACACCAAACATGTGGATATGTTTAGTGAAGTTTACTCACAAATGACTAACTGACATTAAAATAACTAACTAATGGATTCTCTTATGTGATACTGGAACTCTTGATATCTATAATTCTTGTTCAAAAATAGCTTTGAGAAGTAAAGGTGACATAAAGATTTTATTACCTGAAGGCTCTTGCGGATAAATTATGGTAAGCTTTTGTAAGGGAGCAGACTTTTAAAGACACGGATCCTGCACTGACTTTGGAAAAGGCATATATGTACTAGTGGCATGGAGAATGCACCGTACTCATGCATGCAAATTAGACAACCAAGTATGATTCTGTTTGTGGGTGTGCTATAGCTTTAGCCGCATCGCGGGGTTCACTCTCTAACATCCACCTGTTCATGCGAGGCTTGTTGCCATAATGGTAGCCTGGCTCATTTTCTGAACATTTGGTTAAAATACATTTTGGTCCTTGAGGTTCAAATTTTGAGTTACTCCCATGTTTTGAAATAAAAAGAGCATCTTCGATACTTTGGTTGTGTAGTTTTTTTTCTTCAACATCCTACTGTGATGTGGACTATAAGATTTGCTTAGACTCACTGATGGTGAAACTTTGAGAGACCGAGTGCCCAAACTGCAACCCAAAATGCACTTATTTATCACAATGTGCCAACACTGCAGTAAAAACTGAATACTGAGGTATTAATTTAGAAAAAACAACTCATGCATTAAAAGAAAAACACAGTAACAGAGCTTTCAGTGTTACAAACAGCCCACTATGGCTTGAATGCCATAGATTTGCCACCACTGGTAGTACCTGGACAGCTTCTATGACATGGAAGGGAGGTCCAAAATAATAGCTGTGCATGGTGACACACACCTGTAATCCCAGCACTCTAGGAGGTTGAAGCAGGAGGATCACAAGTTCAAGTTCAGCCTGGGCAATTTAGATATGTAGCAATCTCCTGTCTCAAAATGTTTTTTTAAAGGGTTGGAGGCTGGGAATGTAGCTAAGTGTGAAGGTTCTGGATTCTTCAATCCTCAGAGCTGCTTCCCACTCCCAGAAAAAAAGCACCATATAAGGTTCCAGAATGTATGGTGGGAACATTAAAAAAAATCACTGTACTAAGATGGTGGATGCTGAAATTTGGCTATTAGTCTCTAAATTTATCCTATGAAATGAACACAAAATCTGATGCATTTTGGCTTCTTAAATGCCGTGGAGCAAAATTAGAGAAGTCACCTATTTTTTAATCTTTCTACTTTATTCAGAAGTGAATACCCGTTCCCAAGTGAAGTCTAAAATATCAGAAGGAGGGCAAAGGGTTTACAAATGCTGGTTTCTGTTCAATAAATGGTCCAGTGTTCCAGATCCAGCAATACTACTATGAGCACTACAAGGGGATTCCTGTCACTAGCTTAGTGCTATGGCCAGTGTAGGCATCTCAATACTAACTCAGCCTTGGCAACTCAGTTTCCAGGGTAACCTTGACACTGGGCTGTCCTGGTTAACCAGAGGCGACAGTGCTCCCCACTGTTAGCACAGCCAACCTGTGAATTACTTTTCCTGTAGAGATGATGGCTTTGTGCACTGCTTTCACACAATTTTAGAAAGCCAGCGGGGTTAAATTTGTATTTGTGGCTTTGAAACAGAATGAAACTAATGTTAGTAAACCTTGACCTTAATTTTAACCTTCAAGATGATAAAGCCAGGCAGTCCACTAAATTGGAGGTTCTCCCCATTCTTAAAGCAAATGTGAAATGGCAATTTCAACCACTACATGAGAGAAATTTTGTCATAAAAGAACTAAATTTAATACTGAAAGCTAAATGGTTATAATCCTTAACTGATAATGAAAGTATTAACTGCTGGTCACGTTTATGGCTGTTCTTTCATCTTGTTCATCAAACAGTGGAAATAATACTGCTAGGCTTAAAACACCCTTTCTTGGATTTGAAATCTCATTTGACTTTCAGAGTATGTAATACGTACCCCCAAACTCCAATCTTTATTTCCATCGTACCAATTTGGGACTGGAGTAGGGAGTTATATGACTCATACCTTCCAAATTCTCTGGAAGCCATAGAAAATGTTCCCTTCAAATCCCATTACATGGTCTATTGTCAAAACTTCCCCCATGGAAATGAACAGAATATGCTTGGAGTTAGAGGACACAGGACAGTGGTATTGGGAAGGTTATTAGAAAATATCTAGCCTCTTTTCTTCCTAAATTTATGAACAGATGGAGGTCAGCAGAAATCCAGGAACTTGCCCAAAGTCTCATACTTGGTCTTGGGTTTGGAATTAGAGCCCAGGTTTCTCCATAACCATGAATGCTTCATGTCCCTTTCTCTCATCAGCCAAAGAAAACTCACTTTTTTAGGACTACTTAATGGGGTAAATGGGCTGGAAAAGAGTGTGGCTACACAGGGCAGGGTTTAATGGTGGCATACCTAAACTGACAAAGAGGAAAAAGAGTTACATTTTCCCTAAAGATCCTGAAATAGCCCTGGGAACTGACAAAATTCTGATATTATTGTATACTAAGTTACTTTGGAATTTGCATTACATCTTTAAAAAAATTAAACATATTTAGCCTTATTTTAGTGTTTATCCCTAAGGATTGAGAGAGAACCAAATGAAAACATCGATCAGTTGCAAACACTATTCATGGAACGCCTAAGGAATGTTCACTCGACTTCCCCATTTATTATGCATAAAAAAGGAAATTAAATGTTTTAATCTTCATAATTTACATTTTGGAAATATGTGAGATAATTCTTAATGGTGGAAGAAAAGCCTCCTGTAAATGAGTCTTACCTTAATCATTTCTAAACATTAATAATAGTGAGTTACTACTGCTGCAGAATATATAGGGTTTATGTACTCAATTTTCTTGAGATTCCAGCTTCACAGACCAATTCCTTAAGTCCTTAAGCAATTAGGCTCATGAACTTTCAGAAGCTTAGAATAAATGACAAATTAACCACTGTTGGTCCTGAAAAGGGAGTTGAATTTCTTCTAAACTCAAGTGTTTGCTAATCTATCTAATACATTGTTTTGTATTAGGCAGAGCAGGTTGCATACACATTTGGGCTAGGGGACTACTTGAATAAGTAGATTTCTTCATTTTGACCTTGGAGGAATTAAGGTATAGATTTACTTTCGGTTATTCCTTCAGGTCTTAATGGAACACATTCTTGAGCAAGAGAGTTGCCTGAGATGATATGACATAATGTGGAAGTCAGAAAGGCTGCTGATGGTGGTGGCCTGAAGACATACCAGAGAGGGAAACCACATCCTAATTTTTATGCTTTACATCTAAAATATTCCCCCAAATTCTGTGCTCAGAGGTGGGGCTTTTAGAAGGTGATTGGATCATATTGATTCTTGGCTGATGTAAGATGAGCAACTTTCCTCTTTCCTGCCCTTCTGCCATATGTTTGCGTTGGAGCTAGCTGACCATGAACTAAAACCCCTGAAACTATGAGCCAAAATAAATCTTCTCCTCTTTAAGTTGTGTATGACAGGTATTTTCTCCTAACAACAAAAATCTGACCAATAGACTTCTGGTGCTACCCTTTTCATAACTCCAGGGTACAGATACACCCTGGTGGTTGGACACACCTGCTCCCTCTAGCAGCTACAATAAGCAGAAGCTTGGAGCTAGGAAGACTGTATTGCTACAACCTGGGGGAAATTCTCTGGGTTAGTGATGCCTGTTTCCACACACATGGCACACTTGCTGAAGGACAGCATTTCATAAGAAAATGACACCACACGCCAACAAATCCTTCAAGTCTTTGCTGTATTAATAAAATGTGTTGGTCCATTATACAATAAGTTTATGAGAGCAGAGTGCCACAGGCCTTTTCTTTTATCCCATGGTAAATGTGATTTTAAATGTCTCACTGACTAAGATCATTCTGTGCCCTCAAATCCCAGTCTCAGTGACATCTTCTCACTTGGTAAATGTGAGAATTCTAAATTGGATGGTTATGGCAAACATGGAAACATACCAACTATGTCCTCTTCAAGGGAGGATTTGTTGTCTCAGCTGTCAGCCCTTTTAGGGTCTGCTTCAACTGCACAAAGTTACCTGGCCTAGGGACATATTTTTCCAGGGAAGTTCCTACCCTCAGGCCAAGGCGTAAAGATCAGTGGGGGCCAATTATAATAAGTACTCCTAGCTCCAGAGCTATCCATGGGTTTGGTGGAAGTACGCTCTAATTCTCTTTCTGCCTATGCTTCCTTCTCCCCATTGCCTTTCATGAGTGCTGATTTCTAATAAATTGCTGGCATCATTAAGTCCACCTCAATATCTAAGTTTTGAGGATAGAGCCTGCAATAGTAACTTTATTGGCCCATAAAAGGGAAGAAGTGTATTCATTTTTGAACCAGAGCTATCTAGATTTATTGTGTGACCCATAATATTTAAGATTGATTTCCCATCTGCTTGTCTTGGGCCCTATAGAGAAAAGGAGACAACTAGGCCTGTGTTCCTTAAGGAGGTGTCCTACACATATGGGGCAGACCTGAGGGTTCCACAAAGCATCCTTTGTGAGACCCTAACACAGGCTAGATAGATATCACTGTCTGAGCCATGCTGGCATCTCTAAGCACAGATGAAAGCTCCCCAAGGGTTTTTGTCCCCATATTTGGATCCATTAACTAATTAGGGTGAAGAGAGTGAAGCCACTTGTTAGCCCTGCCTAGTCCAAACTCCTATGAAGTAAGGGTGGAACTTTCCCAAGCAAGGTTTCCTTAGCCACCTAGTTGAACCCCTTGATAGATCAACTTGCATTTATTCTGAACCCTTTGATGACTCAGCTGGTATTTCGAGTCCCCTCATGATTCTACTTAACCAGGATGACTGAAAAAGTACAGAAGAGTTAGAATGGCTGTTTTCTCACACCTACAGTTACTTAAATTTTTAAACACTTTTTATTCAGCCATCAGGCATTGGTATTTAATTTAGCTGCAGTTAAACATGGAGCTAGCCACTGTAAAATGGTCATGTCCAGCAGGGATGGAAGCAGGACCCCACCCAGTGTTGCCTACCTTTGCCTTGGGCTACAACCAGAGATTCCCACCCCGAAGTTTTGTACTTTGTACAAGCAAAAGGCTGGTTGAGTTCTTAAAGGGATAGTACACAGTTTTTTTCTGCCTGCAAGAAGAAAGAAAAAAGTTCCTTTCTCTGGTTTTCCATAAGTCCATATGTTGTTTAAAAACAGAGATTTAGCTTGTAAGACCAGTTACTTAAAAAAGGAAAAAAGAGACAGTGAAAAAAAAGATGACGATGGCTGGTGACACATGCCCATGGATAAGTTACTTAGTCATGCAAAAGGAGATGGTGCTGGCCACAGGGTAGCCTCACTGCTGGCCACATTGCAAAGCAACATGGGTGCACTCCTGACCAAAACACAAACACAGAAAAAGTCACTTACAAACCAGGGTATGTGAAGACTAGGTTGATTTAAAAGAAAAAAACAGGTAGCAAACAAATGCAACTCACATGGAGAAAACAAGCCATCTGCAAACTAGGCTTTGCAGAGACCAGGTTGATTTTAAAAAAAGAGTAGCAAAGTAAAACAAATTTGGGGAAAACAAGGACCCACAGAGTGAGTGCAAGCTGCTAAAAAAAAACAAAGTCTACCTTCCCTTCCTTTCCATTCCCCCTGGCTAGAAAAGCAGCAAACAACTCTCTGCATACCTTGAGAACAGTCCCCTGCATTTCAGGCCTAGAGAGTGAGGGAAAATGGGAGAAAAGAAACCTTGTGGCACTTTAGAAAGAAACAAAAATTGTGCCCACATGGGCCTTACCTTGGTCTCTGAATGGTTCTGCTCATATGAGGCTCTGCCAGACTTAACATGGTGCCTGTCCAACATGGCGATGGGCCCTGGAACAGCAGTATGTCCCACCAATACTAACTTCCGTGTTCTTTTTCCAAGCCCAAAATAAACTTCCTACTCTTCTTTTGTGCACATGCCAAAGATCCTCCAATTCTCTCCCACACTAGGATCCAGTCTCCATCCCCAGCCCAACTCCATAAAAGCCATTCCCCAGCTTTCCCTGTTTGATGGTGCTTGCACTCTCCAGCAGCCCTTTTGTGCCAGCAGTAAAGGATTTTCCTCTGTCTTTGTCTCTCAACTGCCCCAGAAAACCTAAAACTTTAGTGCTGTGACTCAGATTGGTTGGAGCATTCAGCCCCTGGGGGCTACCCCAGTTTGAGCTCCTCCGACCAATGAGCCACCCTTCCCCTTCCTCTCATCTCTGCCTTTGCTGTTGTCAGCCTCCATCCAACACTGATCAAATCCGCCTCCCACAGGTGAGCCACTCCTCATTTCTGGAACTCCTGATATTCTCCCTCTCTCTTTCTCAAAAATTGTGGGCCCCAAGTCAGGACTCCCTCACATCCTTTAGGATGACCTGCCATCCCCTGGGTGATGACTTATGGGGGCCGACCAGGCATCTCTCTATTGTACTCCCAATGAGGGTGACAATCTTCCTTGGGGGTTGTGACCAGCTTTGGCCTTTGACTCACCTCCAATTCAATAACTATGGGAAATATTCCTTCCCAACTCCCAAAACATACTCTGCTCAGGTGTTGCTTTAAAAATTTAAACACCCTAGGTCTCCAGGAGACCATCAAACCAAAATGACTAATCTTTTACTGCCATATGGCTTGGATACAATACAAACTCAATAATGGCAGCTGCTGGCCCAAGGAGGGTACTTTTGATTTCAATGTCCTCTGCAACTTAGACAACTTTTGCTACCACAATGGTAAATGGTCAGAGATACCATATGTGCAAGGCTTTTTTTGCTCTCAGGGCATATTCCTCCCTCATTCAGGCATGTGGGATGGCCCAAATACTTCTGACCTGCTCCATGCCTCCAAAACCCTTACCTGACAACCCTACCAATCCTCTTGACAATGTCTCCTATACTTTCATCCTTCTTGCCATATCCACAGATTCTGTCACCCCCACAACCTCTCCCACAAGCCTCACCCAGCTTGTCCCCTTCTCACCTCACACCCCCTACCACTTCCTCCTCCTTTACCCCTCCACTGCCATTTTCTCCTCTGGCATTCTCCACCCCTCCATTGCCATTTTCTCCTCTTGCACACCACATCTGATCTCATTCCTCCCACCTCTCACCATCTTTTCACCAATTGCCATCCTCTAGCCAGCTATCACCTCACTCCTCCCACCTCCTGCCATCTTCTCACCAATTGCCACCATTTTCTAGCCAGCCACCATATCCTCAACCCCAACCCCTCCTCCCTCTCTGCAAGATGGCTAACCCTGAAAGACTGGTAAACATTCAAGTCCCCTTTTCTCTTTCTGACCTATCCCAAATCTCTCATAAACTAGGCTTCTTCTCCACAGAGCCTTACAATTATATAAAAGAGCTCCAATTTGTGATTAACTCCCATGACATACATTAAAAAGACCTTTATATCATCCTTACATCCACTCTTTCCCCTCAAGAAAAAACTCAACTGTGGGAAGCAGCCCAAGCTGAAGCTGACATGAAACTGACCCTGAACATCCCACTGGAGCTGCTGCAGTACAAAATGCAGACTCCCAAAGGGATTAGCAAAGAAATAATGGCTCACAACACATGAATATAATGATTGGCTGCATTATTGTGGGCCTAAATAAAATTTCCCATAAACAAACTAATTACCAAAAACTTCATGAACAAACCCAATGCACTGATGAAAATCCTGCTGTATTTCTTTCTCATTTCACTGCAACCCTAACCAGATACACTAATGTCAACCTCCAACCCCCTAGGAGAACAGTCCTCATCAACTCAGTTTTTATTCCTCAATCTGCCTCTGAAATCCATGCTAAATTAAAAAAGACAGATCTTGGCCCTCAGACCCCAAAGGGAGATCTCCTTAATCTGGCCTTACATGTTTTCAACAATAGAGAGGAACAACAAAAACAGAATAAACAACAACATGCCAAACTTAAATGCCAACTTTTGGCTGTGGCACTCCAGGCTTCTGGGAAAGTTAAACCAAAACAAAATGGTACCACCCAAGCCACCCCTAGACCATGCTTTAAGTACAGCAAAGAAGGACACTGGGCACGAGCCTGCCCCAACTCAGAGACCTTGCCCCATCTGCAACCAGGAGGGTTACTGGAAGTGTGACTGCCTTGCCCTCCAGAAAGTGGTAAATCATCAAACTCCCTACCCTCACAGGAGATCTCATCACTGCTGTCAAACTCATCTCTAGTTGACCTTTTTGGTCTCACTGTTGAAGATGATTGACGAGGCTTGGGATCCATGGCCCCATCAAGGTATCTTTCTTGGAGCCCCGAGTCTCACTGGATATCTCAAGTAGAGACTCTCCTTCCTTGTTGACATGGGGACCACCTGTAGTGTTATTCCTGAGTTTTCATGCCATTGTACCCAATCCATGGTCTCCATTGTGGGAGTTGATGGTCAACCTACACAACCCCTTCAGACAGGATTCATCCCCTGCGGATACCAAACTCTTTTCTTCACCCATAATTTTCTTCTTATCCCAACCTGCCCCAACCCCCTTTTGGGCAGGGATGTCCTCCAAAAACTCAGCTTCTCTTTCACTTCCTCCCTCCCCACAGCTGTTGTCCTTCAAACTTAGCCACTATGCACTGCCAGTTTCATTCCCCCCTCCCTTTCTCCCTTGTTGATCCTATAGTCTGGGACACTTCCAGTCCTACTCATGCTACCCACACCACTCCCATATTAATTTGCCTTAGAGATCTTTCAACCTTTCTCTTTGTTCCCCAATATGCAATAGCCCCCAAACACCATACTATAATATAGTATAATCCAATGCCTATTAACCAATGGCTTTCTTAGGACTGTCCGTTCACCCTACAACACTCTCGTTCTTACTGTGCGCAAACCCAATGGATTTTGCCACCTATTTCAGGATCTCAGTGCTATCAACAATGTTGTAACACCAATTCACCCTGTGACACCAAACCCTTACACCATACTCCCCCACATTCCCCTGTCTACCTCTCACTTCACTGTTTTAGATCTTAAAGATGCATTTTCACTGTTCCCTCACATCCAAAATGTCAAGGCCTCTTTGCTTTCATGTGGACAGACCCAGACCCACTCCAGTCTTCACAGCTTACATGGACAGTCATACCTCAGGGGTTCAGAGATAGTCTTCATTTCTTTAGTCAAGCCCTTGCTACTGACCTTGTGACTCTCAACCTCAAACCCAGCACTCTCCTTCAATATGTGGATGATCTCCTATTCTGTTCCCCATCCTTTGCTCTAGCCATACAACATAGAACTAACCTTCTCAACTTTCTCTCAGGTTGTGATATAGAGTGTCCCCCACCAAAGCCCAAATAGTTTCACCAAAAGTCAAATATCTGGGGTTCACTCTCACACCCACCACTCATTTGATTACTACTAACTGCAAAGCTCTCCTTTGTGATCTTCAGCTGCCAACTACAAAACAACAAACTCTACCCTTTCTTGGTCTAGCTAACTTCTTTCACCTTTGGATTCCTAACTTTGCAACTATAGCCCAAACCCTTTATAAAGCATCTAAGGGTTCTTTGTCAGAGCCACTTGATCCCACCACTTCGATACACTCTTCATTCTATAAACTAAAAGAGACCCTCTTAAGGGCTCCAGCCTTAACTCTCCCAAAGCCAACCCAACCCTTTATTCTATATACCACCTCTAAGGATCATAGGACACAGAAAGGGACACAAAAAGGGAACTTCCTGCCAAGCAGTAGCTTACCTCTCAAAGCAATTAGACAATGCAGTATGTGGCTGCCCTGCTGTGTTTGGGCTCTTGCTGCAGCAGCCACATTAACACAAGAGGTAAAAAAGTTCACTTTAGGATAGCCAATCACAGTCCACTCACCTCATCACTTTAATGAACTTATTTCACAAAAAACACTCCCTGCCTTAATTACTCCTTCCTACCTACAAGTTCACTTAATACTCATACAAGACTCCTCAAGTGCTATCTCCGCCAGTAATCCCCTCAACCCAGCCACCTTACTCCACACCCCTGATGAGATCCCTCACCACAATTGCATTGAGGTCTTATAGATGACTTCTACTTCCTTCCCATACATTAACAGCACTCATCTCCCTACAGCCTCTGACACACGGATCATAGATGGCAGCTCAACCAACAAAGACACTCAAAAAAGGGCAGGATATGCTATAGTCAGTGACTTTAAGGTAATAAAGGCGAGTCCACTGCCACCTGGGACATCTTCACAAAAGGCAGGACTTATTGCCCTTATACAGGCCCTCACACTGGCCAGAGACAAAATCATAAATATCTATACTGACTCAAAATACACATTCAGCATTCTTCATTACCATACTTCCATCTGGCAAAAAAGGGGTTTAATCAGTACTTAAGGAACTCCCATCACTAACGCATCCCTCATCCTCAAACTACTAGATGCAGAACAGCTCCCAAAACAGGTAGCACTCATTCACTGCAGGGGATACCAAACATCATCAAATCCTATTTCTCAGGGCAATGTCTTCACTGACACACAGGCCAAATTAGCTGCACAACAGCTATACCTTTCTCATCTTCTCCCCTTTATCCCAAACACCCTGCCCCCACCTCAATACGCACCTAAACAACTATCATTACTCCACAAACTTACCTATAACCAAAACACTCAGGAGTGGATTTTCCAGGGATCAGAACTTCTCCTCCCAGATCAGCAGGCTTTAAACTTTATCTCTAACTTACACAACTGCTTTCATGTAGGTACCCAGGCTCTATATAAACTCCTAAATCCAGTCACCACCCATCCCTCTCTGGAAACCATTATTAACCAGGCCACCCACAATTGTCATCTCTGTGCCAAAACCTCTGCTCAGGGACACTTACCTCTCCCTTCTTTCCTAACCCACCAACTTTGTGGACACACTCCAGGTGAAGACTGGCAGAGAGATTTCACACACATGCCTCACCATAAGACTTACAAATATCTTCTTATTTTAGTCTGCACTTTCTTGGAATGAATAGAAACCTTTCCCACTGCCTGAGAGACTGTAGACATAATTTCTAAAATCCTTATAAAAGAGATATCCCCCAATTTGGCTTACTTCAAACTATCCAACCAGACAATGGACCAGCTTTTATCTCTCAAATTACTCAACATCAATCCTAAAGCCTAAGTATCACTTGACATCTACACAGACCATACCACCTACAATCCTCAGGAAAAGTAGAAAAGGCAGTCTTCTAAAGACACACCTCACAAAACTCATCCTAGAGCTACACCTACCCTGGCCTCAACTCCTTCCCTTATCCCTAACCTGACTCTTCTGTGATGATATGCTAATCTATGTCTCCCACAACTAATTAATAACCCCAAACCAGACCTTGGTATAACTCCTGGAGACTTAATATGTCTTAAAACCTCTAAACTCACAGGACTTCAACCAAGGTGGATAGGACCCTGACTGATCATCCTCATGACAGCAACAGCAATCAAGGTCACTGATCTTTCATCTTGGTTTCATGTCACCCAGGTTAAACATTGCCCTGATGCTCCTGACCCCAAACTCCTGTCCCCAAACTGGTCATCATACCTTCTGTCTCCCGCTTGACTTCACCTCACATGTCCCTAAATCTCAACGTTTTATTACTCAGCATCCTTCTTTGCTATTTTTCTATATCTGGTTATCATATCTGCTGTTGCACTTTGTACTGTTTCACCTAAGGATACCAAGCTGATGATAGGTCTGTTCCTCCCCACGATTTTAGGCTTGAGCACTCTGTAAGATAACAACCATCATGATTTTAAAGGTGCTAACCTTTCTATTCCTCCCCTCCCTAATTTCCTTACACACCTCACAAACCCTCCCCTTCACCTTCCAAATCTCCAGATTCAAGAGGTCCTTTGGAGTGGCTCCTATTCTGCTGAGTTTCAAATTACAATTGACCTATGTCAAATTTGACCCTCAGAAAATGATGGTTGGGGATCCTGGCCTTACTGCAGAAGCCTTAAACATGAAAAAGATCCATCCCCGCACAAGGCCACAGTTTACCACTGCCTTCACTGACAAGAAACTTCTTGCTCTGCCCTCCATCACTTTTTTTTGTCCCACATGGGGGCTGCAAGACCATTGGTGTTCAGGTCCAGGGCCTACTAACTCTTAGAAACAAGAGCCCTGGCTCAAGGTTTCTCAGCCTTTTACCATATCCTGCAGCACATAGGGCTCCTGCAATCCCATCAACCTAACAATCAAACCCTCTGAGCACCCCCTGGCTGACAGGTTACACCTGAGGGATCAGACTATGTTTCAGGAATAGATCAAGGACTCCTTAACATAAACATAAAAAAGGTATCCAAACCAAAAAAAGATACCTATCCTTAACATTCCCACTTTTACCTTACCTCCGCCTCCACTCTCTTCACATCACTCCTCCACTATTCCTGAGATTCTCAGACACACATTTGCCCTTATACAGTCTTCTAAACACACAAACTGGACCTAGTGCTGGCTTTGTCTCCTGATCCATCAAAACTTATACATGGCCCAACCAATTATGTGGGCTCTCTTCAATTAAACCTCAGCAGACGCCTCTACGTCTGTAGGTCCACTACAACTCTCTCCACTTTCCACTTCCAATCTTTTTTCTTGCCTCAGCCACAGTAGCTCTTCTGACCCTCAAGAAGGACACTGAACTAACTGCTCTACTTATACTCCTCCTCCCAACCCCAGCAAGCCCATCTGTCCCCCATCAGGTTCCTTTTTCATATGCCCCAAGGGAGCATACATGTGCCCTCTGAGCTCTTGGTCCAATTCCTACACAATAGGATTTCTCAGCCTACATGTCTCCCTAGCCACTCAGGGACAGATGCAACAATCCCAAACTGGCAAAACTAACATCACCCTCTTACAATTACACCACATAACTACAAGGGCTGCTCACATTTTGCCACTCCTTGAAGTAGGAGTTTTCTCTGTTGTGGGTCTGGGACTCGGGACAGGGGGCCTTACAACCTATTTATACCACTACCAAAAACTCTCAACTGAGCTTGCCCAACAGTTCAATGAGGTGGCAGTTGCAATACAAACACTCTTCTTTTGAGCACACACCAAAGATCCTTCAATCCTCTCCCATCACCAGGATCCAGTCTCCACCCTCAGCCCAGCTCCATAAAAGCTGTTTCCCAGCTTCCCCTGTTTGACGGTCCTTGCAGTTTCCAGCAGCCCTCCTGTGCTGGCAATAAAGGCTTTTCTTATCTGTGTCTTTGTCTCTCAACTGCTCAAAAAAAAAAACAAAACAAAAAAACAAAACAAAACAAAAAAAAAACACCCTAACAGTCTCCAGTACCTGAGCATTACTCTGATGCCTGGCCATGCCAAAATGTACTCTCCTGAATGTGATTGCCAACAATGTCATCTGGTAGCTTGTTTGTAAAAAGTAGCTTGCCAGCTAAACCTTACCGGGTTCTGGATTGCTTGCCTCTCCTTCCGGAGCTGGATTTCAGGTTCTTCTTGTCTCAAACAAAGAATTGATTGAAACCAGCAAAAAGCAGTGACAAAATTTATTTGAGAAAGTAAAAGTGAAGAGTGGGAGAGAAACTGGCTCAGCAGAGCAAGTTTGGGCCAAGTAAATAGAAAAAGAGGGTAAGAGAAAAGACGAAAGTACACACTGCATCCGGGAAACACAGCATGGGCTATTGTGGAAAGTTATGATGGCCTTGCTTGTCACATTGCACCCACTGCCGGACCTCCCTATCCCACTCCTCATCTCTCCTGCAGTCTCTGATAACCACTGTTTTGCTCTTTCCTTTTTTAAGAACTACTTGTTTTTTTTTTTTTTTTTTTAAGATTCCAGCTGTGATTCTTTTTCTTTTTGCTAAAGCACTTGCTCAGAAGGAAAGTCCTACCAAATCATTCCGTATTGGTATCTCTCAGTTCTCATTAGCAAAACTATGATCCCCGAATGTGAGGAGCTTGTTGATACAAGGCCTTGATTCAACAGAACTTCATAGAATATATTCTACCATGAATATCTGGAGAAAGTAAATACATTCCAAATTATACATGAAACTAAAGCTGCACTTATGCATTTAACATTCTGTCGTATTTGGCTGTAATCATTTGAATAGCTTCAAGAGCCTAGTGTCATAACGTTTATAATGTGAATGCTTTAGGTAAAGATTGTTGAGAGTTGGGCATGGGTCCCTAGAAGCAGCTTGATTTGTGTGGCCTGTCATCGTCATCATCATTATCATTGTTAACCTTGTTTAACAACATATAGTAAAACAAGCATTCTTCTTGGTACTGTCCCTGCTTCATGCCATTTAATCCTTTCAGCAGCCCCCACTTTACAGGTAGCATAAGTAAGTACTTATGGCTCCTACTGTTTTTTATTTTTTGAATTCTAGGGTTCTTCATTATTTTCCAAATGATCACCCAAACCAATGCAGATAAAGCATCTGTGTATGTGTATGTGTTCTGGCAATAAACTTAAAGAGGTAAATTCTGTCCTTGTAAGGGCTGACATTCTAAACCCTGCTTGTGATTTTAAATAACTGAATACTTATCAATGTGTTCATTCCAATCTTTGGTCTACTTAAGCAGTGTGCTTTCCCCCATTAAACCTAATATATCCAATTGTTCCCCCCTTTGCACTGGGACAGTGTCTTTCACTTTCCCTTATTAGGTTCCACTATTTTGTTTGTAATTCATGGCTCTTTAGACAGTGGTTGTTAGAAGAAGCCACGAGAAACCATAGTACTTACAGAATTGCTGATTGGAAAGAGAACAGGAAAGGCATGTAGTCCAACTTGCTCATTTTATAGAAGCTTTTTGGTCCCCTATTTGCTGCTTTCCCAACCAGTGCTTATCCCATCAGCCAATGCTATGTTTTTTAAATTTTTCTTGCATGACAATTTCTTACAGACATTGCAACCATCCTTCAGTGTTGTTGAAATCATCATTGTATGTTAAAAACATGACCTCTAAGGCCAAAACTGCCTGCGTTTTCAGGCTCCTGACCTGCTTTTTGTTAGCTATGTGACTGTGAGCCAGTTAGCTAGGCTGTGGGTACCTGGTGCCCACGTTTGTAAGACAAGAATGAGGATAATGTACGTGTGCTTCCTGGTGCTATTTTGAGCATTAAATGAGTTAATATATGATGTTTAGACACCTAGGACAATGTCTGGCAGTTGGTAAGCATTCATGAATATTAATAATTATTTCCATTTATGCATTATAGTTTGAGGAAGTTGTAATTTCTCAAATATAGCTTTGGTTAAGCTGAATGTAATTCTTACCTCAACTTTTTCCCCTGCAAAAGTGATGCATTCTCGAGACTTCTTGTTATATTATGGTACAACAAAAGTTTTCATTTTTTATGGTGGTAGCACTAAATTGATAGAAAAAAATTAGAACTCATTGTTACTTTATAGCTTAATTTTTAGCTTGTGAATTCTGCTTTCAAATTACATTCATACTAGTGACAGAAAATGCCTATGAGATCATTTTATGTACCTACCTACATGGCTGACTCAGGCTTAGAATGAAACAATGCAACAAAATGTGCAAATTTCTTCATGCTTTCTCTGGGAAATCATCCTACTCTTAAGTAAGTACATGGCTTTTGCTTTTTCCTATCATCTAATTATTCTCAAAATTATTTTCTCCCAATCCCTTAACAGTTCCTCAAAGATGAGAGTTAGTGATCCTATTTAGAAGTACATTCTATTAGTGATCCGATGGAAGAGACTCATGAAAATAAATGTTAGGGTCAGCTTTAGTTACTGTTATTATTTTTGCAGTGCGAAAGATGAAGACCAGGGCTGCCACATGATAGGTAAGTACCCTGCTGCTGAGCTATCTCCCCAGACCCAACTTTAAATTTATGAACACCAAAGAGTTGGGGACAGTATGTTCTGTTCTGAAGAAGGAAGAATTATAATAAATAGTTCAAGTTAATACATTTGACTCCTTACATTAATATTTATTTCTTTAAAACAGCACAACTATTGATTATTACAGTTTAAGCATTTTCTAGTATATGAGCTGCCCAAAATGAGTATGTTTATACATTTTCTAAAAACAGCACAATTACTTATTAGCACAGTTTAATACCTCTTAGTCATTTGTTTCTTACATTAATTCTCATTTTTCCACAACAGCAACCATTTATTCAAAACCAGAAACCTGAGCCAGCTTTCCTGGCAAGTGGCACAAGTGGTGCAGATTCCAGGAAGAGAAAAATCAGTTCCTTCCAAGAACTCGCCATGCTGGGTATGGGAGGATCCAACAAGAAGACAACTAACCAGGCTGCCTGGTAAGTGGTGCAACAGGTTCTAGGAAGAGAAAAGTCAGCGTCTCCTGTGAGCATACCAGTGTGGGCTGAGAATCAACCTCCCACCCCCATAAGCAACTCGCTGGCTGGCTAAGTTGATAGCAGCTAAGGTACATAAAGCAACTAAATGCTAGCATTGTTTGGTTGATTTTGTAGGCCTGGGGATAGTGGTCTGAGCATCTCTTGGGAGGATGACAGTATGCAATGTAGCAAATATGGGGGATTCCCTTCTATCTTGTCTTTGAGGCCCAATATTGTTCTCACTGTTTTGCTTTACTCAATATTCTTTTTTTTTTTTTTGCGGCACCGGGGATTGAACTCACAGCCTCGCGCCTGCCAGGGCAGGCGCTTAAGCCACTGAGCCAAACTCCCGGCCCTGGTTTTTTGAGGCAGGGTCGCACTATGTAGCTCAGGCCGGCCTTGCGCCGCGTTGTAGCCCAAGCCGGCCTCGAACTCACAACGCTCCGCCTACCTTAGCCTCCCGAGTGCTGGGATTAAAGGCGTGCGCCACCACGCCCGGCTGCTTTACTCAATATTCTGTTTTGATTGGTTTTATTCTGTTTTGTTTTTGGTTTGATTTTGCTATACCTGATGGAATGGACAACTATTGTGAAAATAATAAGATATACTATGGTAGGTATTGTTTTCCCAGTATCCTGCTTTGAAGTTCTGTACCAACTTTACTGCTTTGTTTTGATTGGCTTTGTTCTGTTTTGTTTTGTTGGATTTTACTATCTTTAAAATAAAATAAAAAAATTAAAAACACACACACAAAATCAAAGCCAGAAACCTTTGTAGCAAGTCTGAGATTTGAACAAAGGGTAGAATATCAAATTAAAATAATAAAATTACAATTTCAGATTACTTAAGTCAGCATTGACAATATAAAAATGTAACACAAGAGCTATCTATGTATATCATTTTAAATTTTCTAACAATCATACTTAAAAAATAAAAACAAGTAGGTAAAATTATGTTAACAATGTATTTTACTTAATCCAATATATCTCAAATATTCTGACTGCAGCCTGTAATCAATATCAAAAGTTATTAATTAGACATTTTACATTTTGTTCATAGTAAGTCTTTGAAGTCTGGTGTATATTTGACATTCATGGAGCATAGCAGTTTGAGCTACACGTTCTTATTGAGATTTTGCAAATGTACTAAAATCACTGGGAAAACAGGACAGATATGGTGGGATAGGCCTGCAAATCATAGATGAACCACGTTGGCACTTGGCAAGCAATAGTTATTTGGCCATATCAGAGCCTTGATTGCTAATGTGACTCAGCTCAAATATTCCCCTCACTCTGCCACTGACCAACTGTGTTGGCCCAAACAAATCACTTTGAATTTCTGTTTTTTAATTTCTTAGAGCAGATTGTGAAGATTTCTTTCTTTCTTTCTTTTTTTTTTTTTTTTTTTTTTTTTTTTTTTTTTTTTTTTTTTTTTTTTTTTTTTTTTTTTTTTTGTTTTTTGCGGCACCGAGGATTGAACTCACAACCTCGCGCCTGCCAGGACAGGCGCTTAAGGCACTGAGCCAAACTCCCGGCTCTGGTTTTTTTGAGGCAGGGTCACACTATGTAGTTCAGGCCGGCCTTGCGCTCGCGTTGTAGCCCAAGCCGGCCTCGAACTCACAACGCTCCACCTACCTCAGCCTCCCGAGTGCTGGGATTAAAGGCGTGCACCACCCCGCCCGGCGATTTCTTCTTACATCATGAATATTCTTCTCTCTCATATACTCACTCTAATACCTGTTCTCAAATCAGTGGGAACTTCTTTGTTTGTTTGTTTAAATCTGTCCCTGGTTTATTTCCACAACTAAGAAACCTTGTATTTTCACTTATTTCTGCATTTTTCTTCTTTTTAGGGGTTGTGCATGGGACTGGAGTACACATGTAGCTCAGTTGCAGAGCATATGGTTAACATTCACAAGGCCCTAGGTTCAGGGCACAGAACTGGAAAAAAAAATAAAAGAACATCGGGCAATGTTTTACATACATTATTAAAAATGAGAGCAATTTAATAATCTCATTAAAATATTGCTGAGCCTAATATCATAGCACGGTTAACTCTATTACATTATATAGTGTAGAATTGCTCATAATTCATTATTCATTTTGAGATTTTTTTTAAAACTGAAGATGGTATATTTTAGGGAAAATATGTTCCATTTCTTCTTTCTTTTTCTCCTAGCTCAGTCTTCCGCTCTCTTCTCTTCTAACAAATGCCCCAAGTAGCAGATGGTTGGGCAGGAACAGGGGATGGCTCAGTGGCTCAGTCATCCCTTTGCTTTTGTGTACCGAGGCCCTGGAAGTGTGCCAGGGGTATTTGAGGAAAAAGAAAGAGAGATACAAGCTTTTAGGCAGAGTGCTCATCCATAATTAAGTTGCTTCATTGCAGGGCCATCAAAGGGAAACTTCAAATACTCTGATGGCAAGAGCCACCTGTGCTGAAAGCAGAAAGAAGCAAGATCCTGCAGGGGAAAGGCAGGGCGGATGGCAGATTCTCAGGAGGCAGTAGGCAGAGAGGACATTTGGAAAGACAAAGGTCAAGCCCTGGGCTACATGTCAGAGGGACCTTGCATGTGTGTTTTGTATCTGAGATTTGGAATCTGTTGCAAGGGTCTGTGCTCTGAACAAGAGATTATTATGTGACTTCAAAATAAGAAGTCAATGAAATCACTCCTGGCATCTTCACTCTGCATCAAGTATACTGCTACGCATGATGGGCACAATTAAAATGGCATTAAGTTAGGTAATCCTCTCAATAACTTTGTTACTAGCCACATTTTATAGACATAGAAACCAAAATTTGAAGAGGTCACATAATTTGTCCTGAGGTTCAGAGTCAGTAAGGAGCAGGAGCAAACTTTGACCACAGATCTCTTTCTGTCTCCTAAGCTTGAAATTCTTTTTCTTTTTATTCCATCTACTCTCCTCCCAGTACCTCCATAGGTTTAACCATTGCATAGAACACTTTCCTACTGGATGACTGCATCATCTCACCTGTGTCAAGATCAAGGTTAATTTGTTCTAAAACCCTCTTACCATTCAAGT
>RJWM01011617.1:0-59319 GCA_004363535.1 Dasyprocta punctata | reverse complement strand
AGCGGCCCCGCAGCAGGGCTGGGCCCCACGCCTGGCCCCCAAAACCACAAAACACCTAAGCTGAAAATCATTCTTGGGAAATAGTTCATCTTTTGAAAGCAATTCTATTTTTCAAATGTTGGTGGCTAAGTAGCAAACCTACAAGATAGCAATTCTTAATTATAAATTGCGATTTATTTGGGCCCTGGGTAACTTTCTGTGTCTGCCATGCTGAGAATTCTGGAGCAATGCTCTTATTTTATCTTCTTTTTTGTTTGCTTTCTCTTCAACGATGGTCCCTGGACTACCCATCATTAACATTGTCCAGGATGTTGATTCTGAACGAGCTCTGTGGGCCCCTGAGACAAAGTCGCTGTTCCATGGGTCAGGAGAGGAGGGGGCACAGGGGCAGGCAGGGGAGGACGAGGGACAGAGACCGGCACTTCCAGTGCCTCTCCAGGGGGCTCCTACACAATTAAGGATGAGATTCATTTCCCTGGGCCCCCTCTGTCCTACACAAGGCAATGATGTAGCAGAGGATGAAGCGGGAGGGGATTCACTGACGGAAGAGCACAGAAGCGAAATCCAGGCACTGGCCTTTCAGAGGTCAGGGTCTGGGACTAGGAAAGCATTTCCCTGATCAGTGCTGTACGACCCTGAAGGCCAAGACTTCAGAGAGCCTCGGGGGTCTCGTGGGAAGGGGAAGTGGCCAGTGAGGCTGAGGGTGCTGGACTCTTAAAATCCACACAGGGGCTGCTGGGGCATCTCTGAAATTTTCTGCTAGAATATTGGGGTTTCCCATGAGACTTTATTTTCGAAAAGGATTTTATTTCTTAGAAACAAGTTTGAAAGCCTACAACCACTTGAAAACAAAACAAATTAGAATCAGTGAGATGGTCTAGGGCTAAGTCCACCTGGAATCAGTGGCAGGTGGGGGCGAGGACTTCCTGTACAGCCGGCTTTTCATGGCGTGGGGAAGGGCGTTGTAAGGCACCTGCTGGAAAATCATTCATGAAATTTTTTCAGAAGGGACAGGATAGCTTAAGAATCTACTTAGAAGAAGGTACAGTCTGTATATGCAGACGTATTTCAGAGCATTCCTGACATGTCTCATCTTACCTAATGATTTTATTTGTAAAAGAATCATTTTTTCCATTTAGCCACAACTTTTGATGTTCCTGTTTTCTCCTAGGTCTTGTGGAGACCGGGGCGGGGGGGGGGGGAGGAGCCCATGCCCTTCTGCGCCCAGCACCAGTCCTCTTAGTATAGACAGCTTTGTGCGGGAGGCGTATGTGGGCTTGCATTTGTGCTTACACGTGCCTCATCGCCAGGATCCTTATTCCAGTTTGTGGGTTCTTAATAAATATCGACTTCATTATCAGCTATCAGACCTACGGGTTATTCCTCCTGCAACTGATGCCTGCTCTTCTCCCCTTCACATGCTCTGTCAAGCATCAGGAAGCAAGAAATGCTCCACTCATTAATTCCCACACTACGCATTCATTAACGACCGCCGGTCCTGAGATGGTACGATGCCGATCAAAGGTCAGTCCTCTAAGGAGCCGCCGTTGATCTTCCAGAGGGAGCAGGCTTCTCTCCCCGTGCCCAGCCCCTCGGGAGGCAGAGGTCCTGTCTCCACCGCGGCATCATTTCCTCCTTGTCGATAGCAATCACCCCCGTCCGTCCCTGCCCTGCCCACACCGCCTCCTGAGCGTCCAGAGTAGGCTCACGCTTCACTTGCTTGGTGTGTTCTCTTGTCACTAAACGTGGCCTCCCTTCCTCCGCATCGCATGATTCTTGTTAAAGAAGGCGACCCATAAAATTGTCCAGGATACAAGAGCTTTGAAAACGGAACTTGACAAACAGATGGGTAATGCACAGACATCTGCAAGAGGAAAGAGTCTGCCCCGCAAGCTGCTGCCCTGTAGTTCCTTTGCTGCACACAGAGATGCCCTCGAAGGGGCGTCCACCCAGTCTCCGCTAGTCTGTGCTTCTGTGGGTCTGGGTGTTTTGCCTTTAGCTCCATCTGCCCACCAACAAATATTGAGCCGGCCAAGCAAGCACAGAGATAAACCATTCTGCTAAGGAAAGTCACGTGACCACTGAAAGATTGCATGTTGTAAGTGAAATGATTAAAGTTCTAGAAGAAAATTCAGGTGCATAGCCATAGAAGGTTGATACAAATAAAACTTATGCTACATTGAGACATCAGTAAATAATAATATTTTTAGTGTGTTGTTGTTGTTAGTTTTGTTTATTTGTGTTTTCTGCACCTTTCACGTAAGAGAGAAACACATAAATGTTTTCAATAAGGAAAAGCAAGTCTCACTATTATGACGGAACTAACCTAGAAATCTCTGCAATGCGCCCTGTTTCGGGATTTAATTCATCCCTAAGTAGCAGATTACATTTAAACATTTAAAATATGATATATGTGGGAGGTAAATGTACTAATAAAAATAAGGCACATGCTAGCAAGCATCAGATATCATAAATGCATAAAATAAAGTGCAGGGTTTAAATAGCAGCATTTCAAGGATGGAGTCGTAACCCAGGCTGCTTCACAGAGTCTGCCTGTACCATTTCCCTGGGTTTAGTCTGTTTCATACATCTCTCTCACTAATTAGAGACATTTTTTGAAAGCTGAAATTTTAAAAATGCTTAATACATTATGTATGTGTATGTGTGTACACAAAAAATAAAGATACACTCATACAAGTTCAGAAGATCCATAAACACAGAAGCCAACTTTTCACAAGTTGTAGAGGTATGCCCTGCATTAGCCTGAAAATCGTTCACTAAACAATGGGATGATCATTAAGGAAGGATCATTTTTCTACCATATTGATGTCCAGAAAATCTCAGGAGCAATTCGCCCCCAGTTAGCAATGTGTGCTGCCCTGACGGGGATGGAAAGCTGTCCTCTTCTTGTTTTGGACGTGGCCAGCATCACACTAGCCGGCCTGGCTTCGGGAGGGTAGTGTAACGCCTGCCTCTGTCAAGGGAACCCTTAGGACCGACTCCCCAGCCCGAGACTGAGGACTGTTACATGAACAGGCGAGACACAGAAGTAAAGAAGGAGCCAGGTGGAGCACACTGAGGACGAAGGGCAGAGACTCGGCCGCTCCACGGTCCACCAAGGCCGCCTCCAAAAACACAGGCCGTTTGTGACACTTTCATCGGGACCATCTGTTTAAGTGTTCTCCAATGCACCGTATTCCAAAGAGCTACTCAATTCTTCCAAATACACACACGATTTTGAAAAGTAAGCACTTAATTTCAAAGCAGGAAGTTAAATATTCTTCATAGCGGTGGCTGGAAGTGGCCCACTTGGCGTGAATTTGAAACTATGAAATGAGAATCGTTTTGGGGTTAAGATGGTCACAGGAACTCATCTGGAGTCCTGCGTCTTCCCCACACAACGCTGAAGCCCATCAGGGGCGTTCAAACCACGCTCGGTGCTGAAGGTTCCTGCCCACCCTGGAATCCCAGCCCCGGTTCTCGGGGGGTGGGGGGACCTGTAAGGAAGGCACAGTCCTGGGGCGTGGGATCTGAGACCGGGGAGTCTGGTGCACACTGTGTGCCCACCACCACGAGTCACCCACAAGGAGGGCGACCTGGAGACCCAGGAAGCAGGCGCTGCCCAGGTGCTGGCTCTCCTGGCGACCTGATCGCCAGCGTCAGTCCCCAGGACGGTGAGAGATCATGGTCTCAGAGCCGTCCTGCCCGTAGCACCGTGCTGTAGCAGCCCGCGTGAACAGAGCCACCCTCTCTCCCCACCCCTGGCTGCCCAGCCCAGGCTGTACCCAGGATGGGCAGCTGATCCTCACCAAGCAAGGACCAGGACAGAGCCCTGCGCTGTCAGGGCCTGGGCACCCTGCTTGCCCACGCTGTTGGCCGTCTGCACTCCCAGCTCCCCGGATACCTGCCCGGCCCCGCCCCACAGGGGGACGATTGAGGCCTGGTCAGCCAGGGCTGGAGGGCTGCCGCCTCATGGAGCCTCCCCTCCCACCTCTGAAAGCGACGGCACAGTAATCCCAAGGAAGTTCGTGGTACCCAGTGATGACACAGGCCCAGGCCAGGCTGTGTGCCTGGCTCCTCCCCTCTTCCCTGGACCCGGGATGCCGCTGTGTGAAGCAGAACCAAAGCCCACTGCAGGCCAGACCTGCAGGGTCTGCGGGGCACACACGAGTCCTGGAGGAGTCTCAGCCCACCCAGGGCGGGAGTCAGCAGCCTTCCCTGGGTCCTGGAGCAGCTTTGGGCACGGACATCCCAGCCACTTAGGGACATCCCGGTCAGTGCGCTGGGCCAGCTCTGGCCACAACAGAAAGGCAGAGTGGCCGCTGGACGACAGGCACCGTGGGTGACAGGTCTGACGCCACAGACCACCGAGCCCTGGTGACTGTGAAAGGAAGACTTCTGGAGCCTCGGCTGCCACATGAGGACAAGGGGTAGTGAGGCCGCAGTGCAGAGCCCGGACCCAGAACCGCGCGAGAGCCAGCCTCCCTCCCTGCGCCACGCGGGCCACCTGTCTGCCTGTCCAGGTGACAGCGCCGCTGAGTGGGATCCTCGCACTACAGGTGTGCAGTAGGATTCTGACTGCTGGGTCAAGTCACTGCTGGCCTCACCGCAAACCCATGGAGGGAAAGAGAAGCCAGGGTCTGCTGACGGGAGGCCCACGGGAGCCCCGCTCACCTTTGGGAGGGGTTTGGGGAGGGCGCTCCGTGGAAGCGCATCTGTCTACCTGGGAGCAGTGGCCCCGAGTAGTTTTTTTGTTTTTCCTTGAAATCTAAGTCATCCCTGTCCAAACTCCCCGGCAACATCAAGCAAAGCAACCTGTGTGGAGCGGCCATCGGGCAGGCTGGAATGTTTCCAGGCCTCTCCCCCCAGCCCCAGCCCTGCCCACCCCACGGAGAACACTCTAGAGGCCGAGCCACTCCCGGTCCTGTGCCCAGCCGCAGCAGCAGGGCAGTGAGGTCCTGCACCTTCTCCTATGCCCAGTGGGGGCGAAGTGCTGGTCCAGGTGCCAGAGGGGAGCGGGCACAGGGCGCCCAGCAGCCACCCCACTCCCCTGCCACTCCCGCCTCCTCCCAGGGACACCTGAGAGCCAGCCCTGGACGTCGGAGGCAGCCGCTGCTGCGGGAGCCCTGGGACGAGCTGTCAGGCCGCATGGAAAGCATTCTCCTCAAGCCCAACATTTTAACGCACTGTTTACACACGGAAGCAAAAGAGGTTGCATAATTAATAGAGACAGAAAACAGAGCACAAAGTGCCTTTTAGAGGGGAAAAAAAAATGAAAGGCTCAAAGGAGGAAGGCCACCCTCTGAGCTCCTCCGTGAGTCTACACGGCCACTGGACGCTGCCCGTCCCGCACCCCACCTTTGCCAGCCACAGCGCGTCCTGAACTCAGTTTCCTGAGCAGTGCCCAGCACAGGCCAGGCAAGCTGCCACCCCCCCAGGACAATGGGGTGTCCCTGCGGCGAGGGCCAGGGAGTCAGACACTGCAGCCGCCCAGCGGGAATTCCTGGGCGTGGCGTCAGCCAGGGCTCAGCAGGCAGCTGCGGCCTGGCCAGTGTGGCTCCTGCGTCTCCGAGACGGGCGAGGGAGAGCAGAGCCGTGCAGGCAGGCGAGGGAGCGCGGCTGGTTAACCACTCCCGCTGCCGGCACCCTCAGGCAGAATCAGATTGCTTTATGCAGATGAGTTCATAACAGCTTCTCCAATTTGGCTTTTATAGAAAAAAGTGCCAGCTCGCGCACTGTGTCAACAGCTACCCGAGGGCCTACCACTTTACAACGCTAGTGTATTACTATTTAAAGACAAGCTTTTAGCTGAACATCAGTGCTGCCTTCGGAGTTTAATTACCGCCCTCCCCACGGGGCCCAATGAGCCATGGACTCCTCCCGAGGGGCTCTGCTGGGATGATCCTTAACTAAGTAAGCAGATGCTAACCCAGCGCCTCCGAACGCTCCCTCCTCGGGTTTCCTGCTCGGCCAGGGACTGCAGGGGACGGCGGGGACAGTCAGCGCGATTGGTTTTCACTGGGAAATAAGCCAGAAAAGCGACATGCAACGCATGTGAACTACATGCTAGAACACGCACACACATGTCATTTATATTTCTTCTACTGAACTAGCGGGGAAAGGGCTCGATAGCAAAAGCAAGCTTCGGATTCCATTTCCAATATTACTAAAGCGCTTGCTTACTCCTGACGCCCAAGGAGGGCCTGCTGCTCTCAGTTCTTTTCCGGTTTCCCCAGTGGCGTGGGCTGCACCCTCAGGGCCACAGTCTCGGCCTCTCCGCCTCCTGCACGGTGGTGGCCGCCACAGAGACCTTCCTTCCGAGGGAGCACAGCAGGTGCAGCATTGAGATGCGTCATTTTCTTTTAGAAAACCGGGTTACCATGTTAAGAGCAGGACGTGTTGTAATTTTATCTGATTGTCAAGTTAAAAATCTAGTGCATTTTCTGGAACAGAGTAGACATAAAAACTGTGATTTATTTTCCTGCTTTGAAATGATTCCAGAAGTCTAAAAGGCGTAGGTCCAAGTCCATCAGGACATTTTTAAGTTGCTAATTGGGCTCAGAGTGACCGAGGTAGTAAGGCTGTGTTCTGGAAAAGTCGTGGTGCTCTCAGGTCACCTGCCTTGAGACGCACGGACTGTCCCGGGCTTGGTGCTGACCCAGCCACTGCTGCGAAGGGCAAGCAGGGGGCGTCGTGTGGCCCCTCAGGTCTCTGCACCCAAACGAAAACCAAGCTCCTGCCAGTGCATTTCGAGTCAGATCAGTTTCGTGTTCATTAACCACACTGTGGTCACGTGACAGGGTATAATTGGGGTGCAGGGAAGCCCAGGTCCAGGCCTGCCAACTGGTTTATCTCGTGTGACTTTGGGGGAAGGGATCTGTTATGGTTTGTATCTGGATGTCCCCCAAAGCCTCATGCGGCCATCAAGTGCAGACTTTTCAGAGGTGGCTGAATCTAGAGTTTGTGCCTGGCTCACTGTCTGGTGCTGGGATGGGAGGTGTGAGTGCTGCACCTGCCCTAGGGCGGGTAGCCTGCATACAACGTAAGGCAGGAAAAGAGGCTGGCTCCTCCCTTTTGCTCTTGTTGCTTTTGCTGTCTTCCACCAGCATGAATGGCTGCCCCTCTGCCACTCCACCCCACCTTGGAGCTAGTGGATGACGGACTGAAACCTCTACAAACTGTGAGCTAAATAAAGCTTTCTTCCTTTAATTTTGGGCATCAGGTATTTTGTTTCAGCAATGAGGGAAAAGTCAAGGATAATTGCCCCTACCCTGTTTTCCTCCTTGTCTTAACAAAAGGACAGAAGGTGTTCTATTGAGTTTTGGTAACTCCAGTTCTCAGTGGGAAGGGGGCCAGGGTGGGTGGCAGCCATGGGTCGGTGGTCCTGGAGGTGACACCAATAACAACTGCCATGCAAGGTGACTAAAGGCAGCGGCCGAGGTCACCCTTTCTGTGTATCCATTCCACGCCAACATATAAAATTGCACAAAGTGTTTTGCTGACAACTCTGACATTTTGTCCAATCTTTGTAAATCCCTTTGTACCTAAAAAATTATTTTTCCATCGAAGTTGGCACTGAATGACTCCGTTCTTGCCACCTTCCTCAGGAAGGGCCCCTCCCCACAACAGGCTTTTCTCACACTGTTTGACCCAGGTTCTGGTAGAGTTCTAGTGGGCCCCATGGGCATGTCACGGAAGACGTGGGGGATTCAACTACACCCCAAAGGCACCTTGGGGTGGGCTGGTCTGTCTAGGAGACCACACGAGGCCTTGGAGTGCCCTGGGAGCTGCATGAATCATCAACCCAGGGAGCCACTGTCTTTAAGGAAAGGCCCTGGGAATAGGACTCAGAACACAAAGCCCTTCTCCCCAGAGGGAGCTGGGTGTGCTGCCCTGTGCCACTGCACGTCCAGGCCCTAACATCCGGCCCTGGCTACGGGGCACGCATGAGGATGGCCCTGATGGCCCATGGTCACCCTCAGAAGCCTACCCAGGCCTCCAGGGAGAGGGTCCTGTTGGCCCTGCTGGGGCTGCTTCTAGAAGTTCAGAAACAGTGACTTCGTGAGCCCAAATCAAATGGGGGCCAGGAGTCAGCACCGCAGGAGTTTGAAGGTCCCCTGCCGACGCAGGGCTTCATCTGCTGAGGTGAAGCTAAGGCACAGCTCTGGGCCCTGCGCTGTCGGGCTCCACCGCCGTGGTCCTGTTCTTGGAAAAGTGTTGCAGCGGTCGAGATGCCTCCCCCAGCATTCCTGCTGAAACTGAATCGCTGATGCCACAGGATGAGGAAGCGTGGCCTGGGGGTGGCCATTAATTCATGAGGACCCCACCCGAGAGGGGGGTCAGCAACCTTGTCTGAGGACTTGAGGTCAAAGGGATCTCTCCACCCTTCTGCTCCCTCAGTATGCAGGAGGAGGCAGGTGCCGTGGCAGAAGCAGACACCGGTCCTCAACACACACCAGACCTGCCACTGCCATGGAAACGCTTTTCTGTGGTTTATAAACTACCCAGACTCAGTTATTTTGTTATAGCTGCACAAATGGACTAAACAGCACTGAGGCTCCAGGAGTGAGCCAAATGGGAAGAGAAAGAGCCAAGGGCAGGCAGACGCTCCAAAGAAGTAAGGCCAGGAGACTCACAGCCCACCCCTGCTCAGACTCATCCAAGGACCCATTCCAGAGCCAGGAAGAGTGGGTGTTATGGTTTATACATCGTGTCAACTTGAGAAGTCTAGAAGCTTAATTAAGTAACTCAGCAGCTCTACATCCTGGGGTATAGAGCACAAGCAGTTACCTCATGTGTCAAGTTGAGAAGATCAGAAGTTTAACTGAGAGACTTAGCAGGGAGCCAGGGTTCTTACTTTGTAAATATCCTCATCCTGTGCAAAGGAAGGCAAGGAGATTTGTGAAGCTACACCCACCCTGGAGGCGGGGTGGTGTCCTGTGTACACTATAAGGGAGACAAAGAGGCTTGCTTTTGCCCCTTTTTACTCTGGCTGCTTTTGCTCAGCTGCTGCCTTGTAGTGTTGCCCCAGTGCCATGCCACCCTGCCTTGGAGCCAGCTGATTATGGACTGAAACCTCCAAACACTGTAAGCTAAATAAACCTTTCCTTCCTTCCTGTTGGGTGTCAGGTGTTTTGTCTCAGCAATGAGGGAAAAGTAACCAAGACAGTGGGCGTAAGCACAGAGAACTCCTCTGCTCTGACCCACAGGAAAATCCCACCTCCTGCCCTTCCACTTCTTGCTCCCATGAGGCAGCTTCTGGAGTCCACCCGCTGACGGACTAGAGGTGCTCTGCGGTCTCCATCTCCGGCAGCCCGACACTCCAGCTCTCCCACCACCGCTAAAGGCCAACTGCTCCCGTTTGCCATACGAGCCAGATCTCGAGCCACGTTCACACCTTACCAGCTGACCGGGGGGAGGATCCTTTCCTTCTTTTTGAACCTGGAGAAATTTGCTGCTTACGCACTCTTCATGCACCTCTACCGTTTGCTCGTGTTTGTGAACTACTTTCATCACGGATAATGCAGCATACATAGTTTTGAGATTATTGTTCTACGCGGTGTCTCTTTAAAAGCTCTCTACACACCGCGTTCTTTCCTACGCTTCAGGACTGAGCACTGCAGCGGGGACTGCAGTGAAGGAAGGTTACAGATCATCCGGAAGGGGCTTTCTAATTTTTTTTTAGAGCAAGATTAGGATACAAATCCAACCCGGAAATTGGACCATCACTAAGGATCTCTGTTTATCTGATTACCGCTCAAAACCATCTGCACTTAATTGCAAGACAACGAATCATTTAACAATCAGTGAGGATTAAAGGACAAAGCCTCTTAGGAGTAGTTTCTGCGGGTGGAATTTAAAAACAAAAGAAGAAGAGGAGCCTGGGCGCAGGCCACATTTCTCCTAGGTTTTTGAAAGCCATCAAGTGTTTTGGTTTATACATCTGGTGGTGCCAGAAGGAAATACTGGAGATTTCCTGTCTCAATGGGGCCTGTGCCCTAGCAGGGGGAGGGACTCCTCTCTCGACCGAGAAGGCCCAGGACCCTCTAGGGACAATGACACCCGGGCAACACAAATCAGCTTTCATAGGTGCTTATTATTAAACCAAATACATGTTTAACTCTCTTCTAACCAATTGGTCTTCCAACCAAGAGCAGTGGTAACATCCGCACGCTCCTTGTGCTAGTTCTCCCCATGACGGGGCCAACCGCCCATCGTGCCTGGGCTATGTGCAGGTCACCTGGTCAGCCGAGGAGCTGTCCCTCTGAATGACTTCGCTTGCCTTCGGAGACAGAGTCCTGGAGTCACAGAAGCAAGTCTGCTAAGAGTGAATGTTCCTGAGAAATCGCAGTCTAGTCCCTTTACTCAGTGAATGGTAAGACTGAGACCCAACAGGTTTTCTGATTTGTCCCTGCATTTATCTGACCAGGTGCTGGGGAAACCCTACACCCCACAGCATGCCACGATGGCCACAGCTGTCCCTTGCTATTTGAAAGTTAGGTTTTTCTTAAAAAAAATAAATAAATAAAACTATGGCATGTTCCTTTGAACCAGTTAAAGAAATTTTTGAACATAATTACACATTGAATAAAACTGGAGTGTTTTCTGGAGAAGTAACTGTTTTATCATCCAGAGGGAACGGCAGCAGTCCTTCCCCTAGCAATGGAAAGACAGGTTAAAGCCCAGTGCGGACGATAGGAATCTTTGCCTGGCCACTTCCTGGGAGTAGTTCCCTGGAATGCCACATTTCCGGGGTGCTTGAAGTCTCTTACCTGAGGGCAATTCCAGGGGGATGGAGCCAATTTCTGCGGTCAGCCATGCACAGCAGCAGCAGAAATTCTGCAGCAAACTGGACACGCCCCGAGGAAGAACCGGCCCGGCAGGCGATTCTCCCCGCGGAGGTGAGGTTACGGACAGGGCCGCCCGGCTCACCTGTGCATGCGCGCTCCCTCTGGGCTGCACCCCACTTCAGTGTTTGTGAAGGTACAGGAGTGGTGCTTGGTTTCAGATGTTCTCAGGGGGCAGCAGACGAAGGGCAAGATGCGTCCTGCAGCCTTCGCCAGGGCGGGAGTTGCAGCGAGTCTGCACCCGTGTCACCGCGGCCTCTTTCTGGTGCAGGTTCACACATGACACTGGGATTTGACCTTTGATACACCATCTCAGGATGGCATCTTTATTTGCCAGTTTCCCCACTGCACTGCAAGCTCCTTCCGGGCGATGTCATGTTCATTGTCTGTACCCAGACCTAGGACGGGCACTCGGCACCCAGAAAGCATTCGCGAATGATTAAAAACCCAATAAATCAATGAGTCGGGGCTGAAGAAAGGAGCGCGACCTTCTTGGAACCTTTACGTCTTGCACGTGGCTCATGTGAAACCCCAGGAGCCGGTGCTGGCAGCTGAGGCCGAGGCCAGCGCTGCTTTGCCCAGCGCTGTGTGCCAAGTCTCACCCACAGTGTGGGCAGCGCTCGCTCCCCTCACTTGGGGCCACGTCTTCCCGATGCCCACGAATGGCTCTTGTGGCCCCAACTCATAAAACCACAGCTGCTGCCACAGCACCCTGCACGATGAGACCAGGACACCATGTAACCAGGCTCTGAAAGCTGCCCAGGCCCCAGTCCGGCCGCAGGAGCAGGGTCTGTAGGGACGGCAAGATACCAGTCACAGCCAGATCGCGACCAAAGCTCCACGATATCCATTTAATTGTAAAGGTGACACATTCAATTTTCTCATATAAGGCAGTAATTTTTGAAGCAAATGTAGGAGACTGACAAGTTCTAGTGCACTTCCGTTCTGATAGTGGGAATTTACTAGCTGGGTGAGAGGGGTACCAAGTGGAAAATGTAAGAAACAGTGTCGGTAAAGGAAACAGAATGGGAAGAATAAAAAGTGATCGATCGTGATATTTGCTTACTTTTGCCTAAACTTCTTTCTGCCTCCAAATTAAGATCTTTCTCTAAAATCACCAGCTGGAAGGTCAGAGATGCGTTTAGTGCCAACGATGCCGTAAGGCAGATCCGCACACGCCCGCAGCAGGCCTGGCGCCTCACTAGGCAGTGCCCAGAAGCTCCGATGAGATCTGGTGCAGTTCTGGGTGCTTGGTCCGTCTCACTCATGGCAACTGCCGCGTGCGGCCCTGGACAGCTGGTTGTACGGCCCCATGACACTGTCAACTTTTAACATCACGAGTGATTTTCTGCAGGCTTTTTCATGTCATGGTCATGCAGTGCAAGACTCGGACTGCACAGGTGTCAGGGTGACCTTGGAGGGGAGGGCGTGGTGCGGTGCTGACTCCACCCCTGGGAGCCCCATGTGTGTCAGGGGTCACACTGGCCAGTAGGACTTGGCCAGCACAACATGGTGTCTCCTAACAGGACCCCAACACAGCTGCGTGTGCGTGTGAGGATGTGTGTTCGTTGTTGCTAAGCAGAGGCGCAAGTGTTCTTATTTAATTGTTAGACCTCTGCCGCTACTGCCGTCCAAGTGGACAGGGGTGCATTAGTTTCATAAAACAAAATCAAGTATCCCTCTAGTTTTATGTTCATGCTATTCTTATTTTTAAATGTTACAATAAAAAATATAAAAAAGCAAGTTTTGTTCCTTCTGTATGTTACCTGTATTATACATTGCCTATCTGGCCCAAGACAATGCCTCTTCACTCATCACAGCCTCCAAAAGCCCAAATGTCAGACACCCATTGACAGGCTTTGGATTTGTGGCTTCATTTCATACGCATGCCCTTGCGCATGTGCATGGGGCTACGTCTTTACAAGCTCAGGTACCTTGGCATAAGGACAGAAGTCTATCTGACAGGAGTATCCAAGGGTCGCCAGGTGAGTTAATGCTCCTCCTCCCTGAGTTTCTGAGAAACTTTCCATCATGCAAATATTAATATCTCTGCAAAAACATTTGTCAGCACTTGATGTCCCTTTGTCAGCTGTCACTAAAACCAACTGTTAATCTTACTTAGAAAGCATACACTCCTTGTCTGGCAGGTCCGTGTCTGGGACTGGGAGTGGGGTGTGTCCCTAAGCAGAGAAGCCATCTGCAAGTGAAAAGCGGGGTGATTTGGTCTCTGGTAACAGGACAGAAACACTGATGATCCACTTCGTAGCAGCCTAGGACGTATGGATATCACTTCTTTACATTTAATTTGAAAAGAGGCTGTCCTAGTTCTTTTTCTAAATTGTGAATCTTTTAAATGGATTTTTACCATGTTTTTTGTTGCTTTTCATAACGCATCCAGTTGACTTTCTCACCTTCGGAAGTCACTTTAAACCTGGAGTGCTTCTGAGGGCACCTGGGGCAGTGCCCTTCCCTGGGGACAGCAGGAAGGAGTGGCTCTGTGGCCCTGGGTGTGGATCCAATAAGAGGCAGAAGTCACTCTCACTGTGTGCATAAAACAGGGCCCGATGGAAGGGCCACCACCTTCTCCCCCAAAACACCATCTACTCACTCGGGAGTAAGTTTTCCTTTAAAAGGAAAGACATCTCATAATAAAACCTCAGTTTGACGTTGGAAACTCTTAAGATGGAAAGGCAGGAGACTCAGTTAAACAAGGAGAGAAAGAGAGATTCGAGAGGTGGGGGAGGAAGCAGCAGCCCCACAAAACCATGATGAGCATATTTGGAAAAACAAATCATAGCTAAACTTGATACAAGTGAAGGCAAATGATTCTAAGCCGATCAGGTAAAGAGAAACACACTCTTGTATGGGATGAGTTCACAGGATCACACAATCTTTCCATGTTTAAGACTGAACCGATGCGTTCCCTGGGAAAAGAACCTAAGTTTATCTTGCGTCCAAAGTCATGTTGAGGTGCCCGCTTCGGCAGCACACATAAGAAGCCATGTTTAGAGTTGAAATTCATCATAATACAAATACATAATTTATGATTATGAAAAATAACTGCACGAGTAAAACCACATTTTACTAGATCTGGACAGGGTGTCCTTCTCAGTAACATGCGCACGAGAGAAGAAAGGACCAACATCCTGCTGTGTTTTATTTTTGACAGAGGAGTACAAAGTACTAATAAAAAAAGTTATTTTACAACCCATAATCCATGATCTAAGACAGAAACAAAAACGAAACTCTGCTTGGTGGTGGCTCCACCCCCGAAGAGGGTGGGCGGGAAGATGTGACATCCTCCAGGGGAGACGGCCTACGGCTCGGGGTTTCTGGGATGGTTCATTAACACAAAAGATACTTAACAAATACTTGACTGTCTATCTGTTACAAACCCAGACATCTTTAAAAGTGGAGGGATGAAAATAATCCAAGTATGTCTTACACATGTGCAAATCTGCCGAAATGAAACACTCTATTTTGCATAATTCATAAACATTTGTAAAGATCTCTATATGTAGGTGTGCACAGATATTACATGTGTATGTGCATTTTTAAAATGGTCAGTGATAAGCCGACGTAGCACCCGAAAAGAAGATCAAGGCATCATGAACAGAAACGACCAAGGGCAGGGCGCACATGCCTATTCCTGCCCTTCTCTAAGACTTTCCGATTCTGTGCATGTGTGTGTGCAGTGTGTGTGTGCATGCACATGTGTGCACGGTGTGTGTGCATGCATGCACATATGTGTGCAGTGTGTGTGCACATGTTGGGAGGAAGGATGATATAGGCATTTGGCTTTTAAAGTTGCCTGGGTGATTCTGACTGCTGGGGGAGATCAGTGTTTTGACGATGTCAAAGCTGACCCTACATTTGCTAAGAGCCAGGGACCAGCCCCGCTCTGGCAGGCAGGGTGCTGGGTGGGCCAGGTGACCCGCAGCCCCGGGACAGCAGATTCCACACCGCACTGGCCTGCACTACGCCACTCTGCACCAGAGGTGCTGGTGCCCGTGTGGCCCCGTCTCGGGTGGGTGGCTCGGGCAGGGCAGGGCAGGGCAGGGCTGCTGTCCACGAAGCACGGCTGGGGCCATCGTCCACAGAGCACTTCCCGCTGGCCCCTGAGTCCTCACACTGCGGAGGGCAGCAAGCTTCTCCCGGGGCACAGTGCACCCGGTTTATCACAGGCTGCGCTCTGCTTCCTTCTGCCATGGGGAAAAGTGGCCCCGACACTAGAATCTTTGTCTCGTGCTTAGTAAAGGCAAAACCTGAGGATGTGCCACGCTTCCCAGCCACTGGAGATAAGAACGTGGTTAAAAGAAGAACTAGTGTTCTGTGTACCTCGCACTGCCGAAACCAACCTGTAATTCCTTACACTAACAATGTTTGCAAATTACACTACAGATTATTTTTCATAATTGTTCTTTTTTTTATTTCTCTTGTGTCCATTAACAAATGAGTCCACTGTTAACAGAAGAAGAGGAAGAAAATAAAAAGCCCTGAGTTCATTCGGCTCTGAATCACAGATGACACTGCGAGTTGGGGTCGTCTGTCTCTCTGTCGAGGATCAGGAGGAAGCACAGAAGCAAGCAAGCCGCCACCCCACCATGCAGGGGTCAAGTGGAGCCTGCGGGAGTGCACGCGGCGTGTCTGGGGACTGACCTCGTGATCCCAGTGGTGGAAGTTTGCAGGCACAAAACATCACTGATTCAGGACCTGCGCGCATCCAGAAGTCACCCCACTGCACTCTCCCCTGAAAAGGGGTGGCCTGTGAGTCCTTATCACTTTGCTATAACTGCCCCAATAGCTGTTTGTGCTTTTATTTATTTGTTTACCTCAAAACTTATGCACACTTTATCATCCACGGTTACTCTGAGAATGCCAAGCTAGCCCTCGGAGCAGCCACGCGTGGCCTCAATCCAAGGACAGTCCTTCCATGGCTACCTGGGTGCGCTCCCCGGGGAGCTCTGCAGATGCGGGGACAGGCCGGCAGGCAGGTGGGGTGGCTCTTGGGGACTCTGGGCTGGGTGGGAGCTGCAGAAGATGATTTTGAAACTCCTGGTTGGTTCAGCTTCCAAGCCCTGACTTTCCCGATGCAGACGCCCACTGGTGCTATAGCAGGGGTGAGAGTGTGTGGACGTCCCGCCTCCCTCCTGCTGCCCCGGAAGGGAACTGCGACAGCAAAGCTTGGCCACATCCAGTGCGTTCATGGGGTGACACTAAGTGCTACTTCGGGAGAAAGCAAGAAAATCAGGAATGGCCCCATTTGATCAAACTGCCAGCACTGAACTGAATAGTAGGAGGTAAGTTAAGTGCTTTGGATGGAGAAGGAGTGAAGTTCCACGTCGACACCTGTCCAGTGATCCATGCGGAGGAAAACCAACCTCCAGAGAGAATCCAGGAGTCACACGGGGTATGAGACCCCGGGCTCCCTGGCAGCAGTGTACCCCGCCCCGAGAGTGCTTCCCGGGGCTCGGGCGCCCCCACTGGCCGGAGGCTCTCACTGCACCACCACTGATCTCATCTGCACGTTTCCTCTGCCTGAGCTTCCCGTTTCCGGTCTCCGTCTGAGACGCTCTCACGGTCCCCTCCAGCTTCTGCTCCAGGAAACGACGCCTCCTGTCCTCCAGGTACGCCTGGCTTTCCTCCAATTGGTTCCTATCTTAATCAAACACGGAGTTCATGACGCTTCCCGGCAGTGAGATGGTTTTCTTCTCCCTGCACCCCCATGTCCAACTCCGCAGTCCCCAGGTTTCCCCAGGCTGTGCCACGCTTCCTGACCAACAGAGCAGGTGGCCAGCGCCGTCTTCTGTTTTGGAGAAAGGAAGGAGGCAAAGGGAGGCTGTGGTGTTATGGGAAAAGAGCGAATAGCAGAAATACTAATGCGAGGGTCTCTCGTGTTTATTTCGACCTTCTCCTGGCGTCCAGGCAGGCTTCACTTTTCAGTCCTCACTGCGTGCACACGTCTTATTACTAAAAGTGACGTCAGTGCCCTCCGGGAGACTGCGTGACCAGCCCATGGTGGCCTCCCGTCCCGAGGGCTGTGGGCACCCAGGACAGGCTTTCCCGGCTCCCTCTCGGCTGCAGGCAGCACACACCCCGCACCCCGCTGCCCACTCCCAGAGGGCCGGGCTCTGGGTTTCCGCCTCCTTCCCCTCCCCTCCCCTGCCCGTTCATTTCCCTCACAGCATCGCTGCTTCCTGAACTGATTTTTCTGCCACCTCCGAAAATAACAGCTCATTAGAAAGTGATCAGACCAAGTGAGCAATCGAAGATAATTGCTCAGAATTGCACCGGTCTTCACCCAGGCCTCCCGCCCCGGGCGCGAGCTGAGGAAATTCAAGGGCTGCATTGCGCTCCGGGTTCTGCTGCAGGTCAGGGGGAAAAGGGGGAGAACCTGCTCGCAATGATCTGTTGGGAGCCCCAGAAAAAGGACAGGGCCGGGAGCGAGGGCCTCATCACCACACGGAGAGTGGAGAGCGACGCCACGCGTGCACATCAGCGGGCCGGCACCTGGGGGCGCAGCTGGAGGGCGCTGTGGGGCGCTGGCATCTCCCTAAGGCTTGCAGACCGGAGCAGAAGAGGCCACCACTCAGGGCCACTGCGTATCAGAGGGGCAGCCCTGCCAGTGTTCTTTCAAACTGAAGCCACAGACGGGGAGGCCCACTGTGCCTATTTGCTCAGGGCTTTCTGAGTTTTATCATCACTCACAGGCACACAGCCTGCCTGGCCCGTGTCTCTGCTAAACCAGGACGCTTGGTCCCCAGCTGAGAGCCACCTGAGACTGTGAGATCCGCCCACACGTGGCACAAAAACACGGAAAATCAATCCTGAGGCTCCAGGCGCCCCGCCAGGCAGGCCGACCCCTCTCGGACCAGTGCGTTTGAGATCCTGGGTGCTTTTCATCAGGGAGTGTTTTCGCCACATGATGAGGGCTCTTGGGCGGTGACAAACCCACACCTTACACGCTACAGCCTGGGGGCAGCGTCACACAACATTGTTAAAAATTTTGTGCACAAAACGAAGTTTCACAGTATACAGTTTTCCACTCGCGGTTGCAAAAGTTTCAAAACATTTTTGGATTTTGGAGGGTCTCAGATTTCAGATTTCTGGACAAACGATGGTCAGCTTGCTTTATTTAGATTTTGAAAAAGCAACACGTATGCACTGCAAAACTTCTCAGTGAACAGAAGCCTATAGCTTGCTGCATTTATGTATTTATTTATTTACTTATTTATTCTTGAGACAGGGTCTTGCTATGCAGTCCAGGCTGGTCTCCAGCTCCCTTTTTTAGCCCAGGCTGGTCTCAAACTTGTAGTGATCCTCCTGCCTCAGCCTCCCGAATGTTGGGATTACAGGTGTGGGCCACCACACCCGGTTTAGAAGCGTGTAGCTGATTTAGAAACTTGTGGTATTTAACAATAGAATAACGCAAACAATAAGAGGTTTCTACCAAAAACGCCTTTCCACGGAGACTAGAGACGCAGAGCAGATAGGAGACGTGGGGTGTAGCCCTGGGTCCAGGCCTCGGCTGTTCCACCTGGCTGGGGGCTCCCACTCTAAGCCCTGCGACCCTTCGGTCCCATTTTGCAATGACCACAATGCATGCACTGGTTCAGGCTGTGTCAGTGTGGAAAGAGCAACCACCCCGAGCCCTCCGGCTGCTTCTGCCCTGGAAACCCGTGCAGAGGGGCGGAGTCCTCAGTCCCCGCCAGTTTAGCTCATAAGCCTGAGTACTTTGTGCCTAGTTCGAATTTACACTGAATTTTCCAGTATGTGGCTCTTGGGTAAACTGCATTTCAACCACAATTAGGATGAGTAATTAATCCCCGGTTCCGCAGAACACCGGCTATGCCGATAAGACGTCCCATGTTGATTCAGCACGGTACCCGACGCCGGAAGTGGGGTGGATGGAATTTCTGCCTTTCAGGGTGTAACGCGTAATTTCAAAATACTGGTTAGTAAAAGGAAAGCTGGATTCCACAGCGCTGGAAACCACCTGCGTTCCTTCCTGCAATCTCTCTGGACTTTGCATGCAATTCAGCGGCACCTTGGGGAGGAGAAAGCTGGGCCCCGAGAGGCTCCCTAACGCTGTGCTCCCGCTAGGGTGCAGGGCACACGTGGTCCACGCAGTGCAAGCCACGGGCCCCAGGGCGAGAACGCGGAGCACACGCGTGAGCTTGGTGTCTGCCACGGTGGTCCTCACCTGCCGAGCGCCCGCTTCTGCCCCGCCCTTGCTTCGCCACGTCTAAGATTCCCTGCAGCCAACTTCCGACTGCGCCCTGGGAACGGGGCCTCCGTGGGGTCCGGGACGGGAGGCTCTGCGTGCTGCCGTGCTACTATTCGCGATCCGTGATTAACGTCAGTAGGGCGTAATCTCTCGGTGAGTATTGTTACATCGAGCAAATTTGAAAATTATCAGATTGATTCAAAAAGCACTAAAATGGAGGCTTGAAGATGTTTTATTCCTATGAGAGCTGATTCTCCACAAAACTACAACTCTTGATCTCCTATACCTGACAATACAGATTCACACTTTCTTCAGTCTCGTCCTTTTCCCATTTCTGATATGTGAACCATTTTTGACGGAATTGCTCACAATGAATGCAAAATGCATGCCCACTGCCTTTTCTTACCCAGGAAATTCTTTTGTCTATTCCCAAATCATTTTTTAATGATTTTTTGCTTATTTATTTTTTGTTAGTTTATTTAAGCCATATATTGATACAAATCCCCTATAATGAATGCCCGAATTATTGATCAATTACTTGATGACTGATTATAGTACTGATAATCAAATCCTGGACCGTCACACTGAGCTACACTCCCAATCCTTTCTTTCTTTCTTTTTTTTTTTTTTAATTTTGAGGCTGGGCCTTGCCTGGGTGGGGATCAAACTTGCCACTGTCCTGCCTCAGCCTCCCAGAGTACTAGGATTCCAGGTGTCTGCCACCATCCCAGCTCAGAATTTTTTATCCGCATTTCCTCTCAATTTGACAGTTTCTCATGAAGCAGAGGTGGTGAACCTGTGGCACACACGTGCTGCCACTGGCTATTTGTTATCATTGAAAGCTCTAAAAAGTTGGCCCTCCATGTCATAAAGCAAGAAGAACAAAGGGCATTAGCAAATGTAGTGGGCTGTCTATGGCACAGGACGTGGCGCTGGAGGATACGGTACAAATACATTCTTTTCTTTAAGACTGGTTCGTCTCGTTGGAATGAACTTGAATGCGTCTGGTCTTTCACCCTGGAGCAGTGCCCGCCTCCTTCATCCCAATGACTGACTATAGTACTGCTAATCAAATCCTGGACCGTCACACTGAGCTACACTCCCAATCCTTTCTTTCTTTTTTCTTTTTTTTTTTTTTTTAATTTTGAGACTGGGCCTTGCCTGGGTGGGGATCAAACTTGCCACTGTCCTGCCTTGCGAATCCAGACTCACGGGCAACACAGAGCAGCTTCCTTTCCCACAGAATGAAAACTCATCCTCATTTTTATTTAAAATGTTAGTTGTTGTACTGCTTTTGAAGCCGATAGAATATTCACTACAAAAACTACTATAAAGATGCCTTAATTCTATATTATAATTCTACAGCGTATGGAGGTTGATTCTCCCTTATCTAAATGCTAGGGTCCAGCAGTGTTTTTATTCCAGTTTTCTTCTTTTCAGATTTTGAAATCTCCCCTTGGGGGCAGGCCTGAGTCCCTTTTCTCCACAGCCCACAGCTGGACGGCAGCCCATTCTGGGGGTCAGGTGTGGGGGTCCCCCTCCTGGTGAGCTGCCAAGGCTCCCTGAGCACCTTAACGCATTTCAGGTTTCGCATGTTTGAGTTACAAAAGATCGACCTGTGTTCCCATTGTAAAAAAACGTTCAGCAAATGCAGAAGGGTAGGAAACAAAAGGAAAGGAACCACGATCCTGCGCTGGGAGAAAGCGGGAGCTCCTCCTCCTCCTGTGGCCGCGGAGCCAGATCCATGGGGAACGTCCGAGAGCGGCCTCGGCCCTTCACTGGGGCAGCCTGCACGGCACCGACCAGGGACAGCGCCCCTTCGGCACCTGCGGGGGCCGCACCATGGGGCCGCTTCCCCTATAGCATGGAGGGCACCGTCCCGGGCCTCAGGGTCTCCCGATGCCGACAGCTGGCTCTGCCAGACACTACCTGAGGGGGCGGGGCGGGCGCCTGCATGGCCCCAGCACGCCTCTCTGTGGGATGACGAGGGGTTTGAGCCTTTTCATTTTCTTGCTGCATTTATTGTTTTCCTGAAAGTTCTTTCCTTCGCAAGTCCCCTTCCACCTTACGGAAAGTGCTGGTTTTCCCTGCCAGCCGAGCCAGACAAACACAGCCCAGGGATTTCTGTGCAGGTGCCTCGTGGGAGAGATGGAGAATCAGTCTGCACGCGCAGGAGGGCGGCGGCCCACAGGCCATCAACTGAAAGACTGGAAGAGGAAACTGCATCCGAGACGGTCTCAGCTCCTGCCCCAGGCCCGGCCTGCTCTTCCATCGCCGTGCCCGGCCCTTCCCGCCCCTCTGCCCACTCTGTCTGTGCCTCTGGACACACTCGGCCCTCGCACCACAGCTCTGCACCTGCGCTGGCACCTCTGACCCAGAGGCCTGCCCTGGGCTGAGCCCTGCACTCCTTTCTAAGCTTACACTTCATATAAATGAGACGCAGCCTTTTTAGGAAAGCTGTACGACATTGAGGGGGCGGGGGAGTTGCTCTACTTATTTGCTTTGTCTTGTTATATTATTTTTTTGTTTGTTTGTTTTGTTGAGACAAGGTATCACTATGTAGCCCAAACTGGCCTTAAACTCAAAGTGATCTTCTTGCCTCAGCCTCCTGAGTGCTGGGATTAATAGGCACCACTATGATCTGCACATCTTTTGTGTGTGACACTAGATTTAATATACAAATCAATTTCAAGCATAACAATAACACATAACTAGCAAAAAAAAAAAGCAAAAGGCAATTGATAGTAGGAAATTACGGCAGCAGAGACAAGTTTCGTGAACAAAACAAAGGCCAACAGATGAGAGTAGGACAGGAAAACCAAGCTGGACCTGGGCAGGTCCTGGGCCACAGCAGTAGCCGAGGGGAAGAGAGGTCTCCCAGGGCAGGACTCAGCGCAGGGAGAAGTCCAGGACCCGGAGAGCTGCCGGCTGGCCGCGGAGCAGGACGAGGTCCCCGTGCCTGGGAAGCCTGGGACTCACAGAAGCTGAAGGAGTCTCGCTGGCAGTCGGTCCTGAGCCCTGAGCCCCCAGCCCTTCTGCAGGCCGGGTTGCTTCCCCACCTTCCCAGCATGCAAAGTCCCCGGCTCTGCTCAGGCATCCAGGGCCATCCAGGCAAGTGACATGGTGGGGGCCCTGCGCTCGGGAAGAGGCTCATCCTGGAAGGCAGCGGTCCTCACTTCAGTCGTAACACGATGCTTACCGTAAAATAGTCACAAGACACACAAGGAAACGAGAAAACATGGCCCACGTCTAAAGGAGGAAACTAAAAACAAATACACAGCATTCCTACGGCCTCAGAGCCCTAGTGACCCCCAGGGTCGAAGGCAGCTGTGATGACGGAGCGACAGGGCAGCATCGGAGACAGCAGTGAGCAGGGGAAGGGTCCCAGCCCAGAACGGGGACAGGAGGAGCAAAGGGCACACGGAGATACGCAGGGGCCACTCCGGGGTGTCCGGGAGGAAGAATTCGCCCGCAGGCCTCAGCGGACGGGCAGCAAACCGAAGCACGGAGATGAGGAAACGGGAAGGCAGCGCCTCAGGACCTGCAGGCAGCGGCCAGCTCCGAGGCTGGCCCGGAAAGCAAGAGAACCCAGTGACGCACCGTGCAGTGCACCTCCCTCACTCCCAACCACGGAGGCAGGCGGAGGCAGGGCCTCACTTCCGCTTCCGGTTCCGGCTCTGCAGGCTGCCACCTCCCCCTCCTCCAGCAGGATTCACATTCCTCCTGTTGGCTGATGGCTAATTGTCTATCACTGAATCCAAACACCTCCGTTCCCAGTCTACTGATTTTCTAGGCTTCGCATGCCTGACAGCATTCATAGCTTGAAAACGAAAGTCCCTTCGTGGCCGCTATCTTTGGTTACCAAAGAGAACAAAGAAGCCCCAAAGGCAGGATCTAGACTGTGGGCAGCTGTAGTACTTAAGTTATAAAGCTAAGATACAATACCCTAGGAGAAGGGGAAAAGAAAGTATACAAGAAAATATATTTTAAGAGACAACAGCAAACAAAACTTCATGAAATACGTTAACATACATATTCAAGAAACTCAGCAAACCACAAACATGCTGACTTTGAAAAATAATTTAAAAATGAGTTTTAGCCTCATCAGATGCAAACTGCTAAAAACTGAAAGTTGAAAGATAAATCTGTAGAATGACCCGAAAAGTACATCCCAAACTGTGCAAGAGAGGTATGAAAAGAGTTATCACCAAATTTCTCAGTAGAATAAAATCCTCAAAATGCCCAAGGAAAAAGGAAAGTTGTCGATATGCAATTCCACATCAAACCGAAGTGTATATCAAAAATGAAAGCTAAATAGAGACATTTTCAGGCAGAGAAAAACTCAGGAGATTTTTCTAACTAGCAAAGCGCCTTCTACAAGGAATGGTTAAGGATCTTAAGAAAGATTTCGGTCTCAGACAGAAGCTCAAGTCTGCGGCAAAGATGAAAACTGTGGAGAATGGGATGCAGGGTAGAAGGAGAAGACCTGGTTGTTGTCATTAGTACGAGTGGCTTTGTGTCTGCACACACGCGTGCTTGAGTTACACTGTATGTAAACCAGGCAAGTTACAAGGCATCCTGAGCTTTCTGCAATTCAGAGGAGTGACAGCACCTAGGGTGGGAGAAGAAAAAATGGAATTCTATAATCGTGATACACGTTAGACTATGATGAGTTACAGGTGCATAGTGTAGCTTCTAGCAGCCCCTAAGAACACGAAGAGGTATGTTCAGAAAGTCAGGGAGAATAATTACTTAATTATGCAAAATAAGATAGGGAATATGAAAGAAACACACGTACTGAGATGGAAGTGGGCACAGCTATACTGATAATTACATAGATTTAAAGGCGCACACCACCACTGACATGCCAGATAAAGAGTGACACCCAAATACGCACCTTCCTCTGGCAGTGAACTTACAACAGAAAGAAACTGGTGGTTTGAAATGAAAGGTTGAAAAATGCCGCGCTATCTGTCCACTGTACAACACACACGAGAGCGACAACGTGAGTATTAGCCAAATATGAGTACGTACAAACGGCAAACAAATACATAGAGAGGAGATGCACAGCGCGTGATCAAAGCTTGACAGAACTAAAGGAAGTATACAGAAGAGCTGAATAACACTGTCAACAAAATCAGCATTGCTGACACCAATAGAACAGTCCACTCAGCCACGGTGTAGTGCAGGTTCTTGTGAGGGACACAGGAAACACTTGTCAGGATGAGCTGCGACTTAGAATGTGAAAAAAGAAATCCCAGGACTGGTGGACAGCTCCATGGTAGAGCACATGCTTGGTACACGTGAGGCCCTGGGTTCAATCCCCAGGACAACAATGGCAATGACCATAACAAAATCTTAGGCATCACAATAGAATTCATCCAAAGTATGTTTCTGACAACAATAATATTAAAACAAATAAATAATAATGAAATAAACTTTAAAAGTACAAAATTAGGAAATGAAACAACACATCAGTTCCGGCCTGCAGAAATACCATGAGGAAAAATAAAAAAATTTTGAGTTGAATGACAATGGAAGCACAGCATATCAAAATGTAATGTAAGGAAGGCAGTGCTTGAAAGGAGAGTTATAGTTTTAACTGTCTGTTCAAACTGGAAAAAATTGTAACACAAAATCTAAGGCTTAACTTAACAAGCCAGAAAAAGGACAAACTAAAATAAGATAGGGCAGAAGTATTAAAATAACAGAAAAATGAAGAGAAGCAATATGAGAAGTTGATTTTCTCATAAGATAAACAAAACTGATATCTTTCTAGAAAAGATGTTCAGATGAAAATGAAAGAGATGCATACTATCTCTATCAGGAATAAAATAAAGATAGTCTCTCCCCAGATTTTGCAGGTATTAAAAAGGTAGTAAGAATATATTATAAAATAACTTTATGCCAACAGATACGATCATTTCATATGAAATAAATTCCCCCCAAATTATATCTTAGCCAAACCTACAAAAGAAAAAATTCAGAATCCAAATGGGTTAATACATGTTAAAGAAAGGCAAGTTGTAATCAAAAGATTTCTTATAAAGACAAAATATAGATAAAAGGCAAAGGAAAAAAAACTCCATACAGATTTACAGAGAAGTCATAACTATCCTTCACAATTATTTAACGAGGGAATACTTCCCAAATAATTTTCTGAAGCTGCATAACCCTGAAAAAAAAGCCTGCCAAAGACAACGTGTATTGGGTATACTATGTACTCCCAAGTCCTCCCATACTTTTCATGGGGCTGAGTCTGATGCTTGTGATCAGTTTGTTGTCTAGCACCAGGATTGATGATGTGACTGTTGTACCCACCCAGGGGTGGAGCCGACATACAGTATAAGGGAAGGCGGGTCTTCCGCTTCCTTTTCCGCCTCTCTCTCTCGCCAGCGCGCCATGCTGCTGGTGGCTGCCATGAAAGGCAGACCTGCCATGTCACACTACCTTGGAGCCAACTTAAGTATGGACTGAAACTCCTGAGAAACTGTAAGAATAAACCTTTCCTTCCCTAATTTTGGGCGTCAGGTATTTTGTCTCGGCAATGAGCGAAAAGTAACTAAGACACAACATAAACAAAAATATAGAGAATAACATTTCTCAATTATCATATTTGTAAAACTCTGTTAAAATATTAGCAATTAGATTCTATGAGCATACAAAGGATAACACATCATGGTAAGTCAATTTACCTTAGAAGATAAAGTTGATTTAATAGTCATTCAAAAGTCATTCAAAATGATTCATTACATTAATGAGTAAGAAAAACTCATCTGGCTGTCTCAGTCTACAAGGAGAAAGCATTTGACAACGTTCAGCTCTGTTTATGCTAAAACTCTCAGAAAACTAAGAATAGAAAGAAGGGGGATTGGAGGAAGAGCGTCCGTGTGAAATGCACAGAGAGTTTTGTAGCTAGTGCTGAGCTGCCGCGCGCCTCGGCCGCGGGATGCAGGACAAGCGCAGCTGTGCGCTCGCCGCTCGGGCGCACGTCCGTCCGCACCCGCCACGGCACAGAGGTCCTGACGGGCGCAGTGCAGCGTGACAGTGACACAAAAACGTCAAGCAAGAACTTCCCCTACGGGATCTGATTTTTATGATAGCAATAAAACTTCAACGATCAAGATAACACACAAATATCCTCTCAAAAAAAAAAAAAAAGTCATGGTTTGGGTTTTAAACCAACCACTGTGATGAAGACGGTGTGGCACTGGCATTGGAACGACAAGCGGATCTGGACAGGACGGAGGGCCACGCGTATGCACCTGACTTTTAAACCAAAGTGCAGAGTCAACTAAAAAGGGAAAGTTAAAGTCTTTTAGGAATATACTGTAAGAATCAAATGAATAGTTGGAGGAAAATGAACATCAACTATTGCCTTACTCTTTACATAAAAATTAATTAGAGATGGTTCTTAACTCCTATCTATAAAACCAAACATTTTAAAAAAGCAAACCTAGAAGAATATCTTTAAAACCTCCTTGAAGACAAAGGTTTTGCAGACAGACAAAAGACACCAATGATAAAGAGAATTCAACTTACTAAAAAATTACCTAATTAAAAGATATCACTAATAAAATAAGCAGGAAGGCTGCAAATTAGAAACAAAATACTGAAATATTATTCCTATCTAAAATATATAAATTGTTCAATTGAGATGTAAAAAAAATTAAGATGTGCTATGTACATTGACAACTCCCCCCAATGAATGTAGTCTATATATACTGCAAGCATGTACTAATAAAAGTAAATTCAAGAAAAAGAAAGCATTAAGAAGATAAACAACCCATACAAACCTCAGGAAATGACTTGAATAGGTGCTGCATAAAAAATACGCCCTGACAAGTAGTAGAGGAAACAAGCACCGTGAGTAATCAGATGAACACAGACTGAAACCCTAATACCATTTCACACACACTAGGATGCCTGCACTAAAAACTGGAGAGAATACAGAGCAATGAGAACCATTGTGCATTTCTGAGAAGAGTTTAAATAGTCCTTTTTCCATGTTTCTAACAAAGTTAAACATGCAATCCCACCCCAGTATTTGTCTGAAGGAATACTCACATATGTTCACAAAAAAACTTCTGGAAAAATATTCCTACCAACCTTTCTCATATTAGCCCATCACTGGAAACAGCTCAAAAGTCTGGCAACAGAAGACTGAGAAAGGGCGTTGTAAAATAAAGCAGCAAACTTCTGAAACCAGCAGCGTGTGTAATATCAGAAGTACCATAGTGAAGACAGGAAGCCAGATATAAAGAACGCAGGTAGGTTGGCTCCATTCACAGGACACCTCGGAACAGGCAGAGCTGGTCTGAACTGATACAAACCAGAAAGGGATCACATCTTGGCGGGCAGAGGGGGACACCGACTAGTAATAGGAACAAGGGAATGTTCTTTGTTGGTAGTTAAAATGTTCTACTCTTGTTAAGGGTGGTGCTAACACAGGTGTATTCAAATATACATTAAGCTGAAATTTATCTATTTATATAAATAAATTATATACTATAAATAAATTATAACAAAAAAATCTAAGAAAAGCTACAAGTTTCTGTTTAGTACAGGAGACCATGGACAAGGCTAACATAGTAACAGAACTGGAAAAGATGTTTGAAATTTCTAAAATTATCATAAGTTAATACATAGGATATATATATATAACTCCTGAAAGGCAAAGAAAAAAGACAGAGATTCCAATAGTAATACAGACAAAGTGTATAACAGGCAATTTTTAGAAGAGATAAGCCTAAAGATTCAAATGGCTATAAAGAAATTTCTAAAACTGACTACCAATCAGAATGAATTAAAGTAATGAGAAATCATTTACTGAAATTCACTCATCAAACAGAAACCCAGCGAGGGCTGGAGGGGGTACAGGAACAGAGGAACCTTCACGTACTGAGAGACGAAAGGGCAGCTAATGGCCACCATGCAGGACAACCCTTCAGTGTGCACCTCCCAAGGGAGCAGTGACCTGGGGTGCAAGAGGAGCACGCGAAGCCTCAGGAGAACCTCTGTCCCCGCCTGTCATGTTGCTGAGAAAGAGGTTAAGGACTGGATGCTGGGTACAGACCATGCAGTACAAAGCAGGTGTTCAGTACTGGGAATTAAATTTATATGTAGCAAAGTAGAAGAGTTCCCTGAACACAATATTGATGAAAATTAAAAGATGTTTTATGCTAGTTGGTTACATAAATTGAAATCCACATTCATATAAAACAGTACACACCGCACAACAGTACACACAGTAAGGTGCACAGTTGGAGAGGCTGAGGTAGGAGGAGCGCTGTGAGTTCGAGGCCGGCTTGGGCTACAACGCGAGCGCAAGGCTGGCCTGAGCTACACAGTGCGACCCTGCCTCAAAAAGCTAGGGCTGGGAGTTTGGCTCAGTGGCTTAAGCGCCTGTCTGGCAGGCGTGAGGCTGTGGGTTCGATACCCGATGCCGCAAAAAAAAAAAAAAAAAAAAAAAAAAAGAAATGATGGGGGGAGCTTGGCAGAGTGAACAGTAGATACAAAGGAAATAAATGTAATGAAGAGGAGAACTTCTCACACACACCAGAGACCACAGCGAACCACAGAGAAGGAAGGTGAGCACCCGGGTCTCCTGAAGCCAGTTCCAACACCAACTAAACTAAATGGCAGACTTGCTTGACATCAGAGAAATGAAGAGGAACAGAAAAAGAATGACGGTACTTTGATGAAACTGCCTCAAGTATAACACAGATACAGTACGAAAAGAGAAGTTCAAAGACATAGAGAAAAATTATCCATTCCAATGCATTTCTAATTGGAAATCTGGAAGAAGACAATGGGAAAGACAAGACCTAAAAGAGAAAAAACAAACCTGGAGCAATCCCAGAAGTGATGAATACTCTGAATCCTCAGTTTGTAGAAATATTATAAGACAAGCAGAATTTTTAAAAAATCTACATCTTGACTATACAAAACCACAGACTCTCACAAAGTCTGAAAAAGAAATGCTGAAGTCTATCAGAAAAAAGCAAGATTCTTGGCAAATTCAGGGTAAATGCTACAAAAACTCACGTAGAAAATAACGCCAATATAGTTTTACACACAGGATACAGCACGAGCAGTGAAAAACCAAGTTGAACAAAGATACTGTTAGCATACAAAGAACGGGGCCTCGAGTCCTCAAGTTAGTGAAGAAACCAGGAAGGAAAGGCGTCCTGCTGTAAGGTAGCTATTGGCATGCCTTGCAGAGCGGGGCGTGGGACGGGGGACATAGGACACCACCATCGCCAGTCTGGGCAGCAGCCAGACGCACAGAGCGTGCTCAGCCATGCGCCTCCTGCGGGCCAGGCCCCGTCCCTGCTGCTTACGGACCGGGTACACCAGACCCATTTCCAGATCACCCCAGCAGATGAAATGGTGAGCTGGGAGCTCTCGGGCACATTAGTAAGCCTGACTTTCCCAACTTCAGCAAGCTTTTTAGAAGACTAATGAAGGTCATATTCTCATTCTGATTATTTTAATTGTACATATTTATGGGGTACCTAGTGCTAATCTGATACATCTACAGAACGTGTAGGGACCAAATCAGGGTAATTAGCACTTCTGTCTCCATAAATATTTTTCAAATTTCTGAGTAACACATTAGAGGAGGTAAAGTTAAAATTCTAGTAAAAACAACATGAAAAGGAAGAGAAAGATTTCAGAATTTAAAAAATCTCCAGGTGTTAAGCTCATTAAATTCTGCATGCTGGGTATACATGTAAAAGTCTACCGGTAACAAGAAGTAATATGAATAGAACGTATAACTTCTACATCAGTATAAGAAATAAAGAGAATTCCAACAATTATTAACTGGCAGCAGGACAGGACAGTAGGGTAAGAGGAGACACAAAGTGTGATAAATGGAAATCACCGACTTCATCTGAAGCCCATGCAGCATAAATGTCCTGTATGACCCACCAAAGACAAACGACAAGAGATTCTTAAGAGCACCTTGGGGTGTGTGGCCACAGCGTTAATCAGAAAGAAAGTTATAGGTTGAGACGCATTGCATTTTTAAAAACTGAAACACTGAAAACAAGTTGCTCAATATTAAATTCAGTAAGCCAGAAATATGAAGCAAATGCAAAGGAATTATAAGGACGATACTAACATGCAAAACAAGATACCAGAGGGCGGCTGCAAGTACAGAAAAACATCTCGACAAGGCACGAGTGGTAAGCGGAAATGAAGAAGACACAGAGATCCCCACCAGGGAAGGAGGCTGGTGGGGTCTTTTTGCCCCGCAGTCCGGGCACAGGGAGGACCCGTTTTCAGTGGTGGCCACTGAGCCGCCTTCTGCCAGGCCCGAGACCGCTCGGCCGAAAGCTTCTAAGAGCTTCGCGTCAGGCTGCAGCACAAACCCATTCTCTCCTGACCTTTCAGAATCTTCACTGTGACCCCAGCAAGGCAGGCACTCTTGCCTCTCCAAATGAGGCCCCGCCCAGGGCCAGGCAGTAGGCCTGCTTCGCTCAGCTGGTGGGGGGCTAGGTCTGCACCCCGGTTCATCTTGCTCCAAAGCTCACCCTCTGGCGCCCTGCTCTGTCACTCCCAGGCGGGACACGAGGCGGGGGTGGAGGGACGGCGTAGGGAAGATGTGCAGTCAGGGCTGACAGTCCCCTCCCTCTTTCTAAGGTGAGACTTTCTCTAGTTTTGCCAGACTGGCACCTGAGTGTTTCTGCCATTTGGGGTACCCAGGGCACCCCAGCTTTCCAGGGTATATCAGGGCTAGCCTGCAAATGGACACAAAGGCATTCAGAGTGGTGATCACAGCGAACGCTAATTCATTCTTAACTCCTGAAAACTATACGTTAATATATTCATATTGACATCATTTATTTCTTTCAATTTTTTCCCTTAAAAAAAGGCAAACCAATAGCTCAAACAGATTCACACTTCTAGAGTCAAACGTTACTCTCTAAGGACACCAGGAAATGTAATTTATTTCATCTGCTGCTTATTTTTAATTCCCTGATCCCATATGCTGCTGAGATTAGCAAACCCTACTGAAATACGGCTGAATCGCAAGGTAATTACTTTAGAGAAACGCCAGTCTGTGGTTTAGGATTAGGGTCCCAAAGCCCAGTACTTCACAGTGCCAGATTAAGCACTGCGGCATTAGCTGTGCAGTCCTGGGGACTGTGTGGAACGCAAGTCCACCAATGGCCTCATTCATAAATCAGTTTTTCTACACATGGTCCGCTGGCCAATTTCATGTCTAAACCTCAATCTTCATTTCAGATATCGGCAAAGAAGAAACTGATGAGCTATGATAACCGTGTTTAAATAATGAGAATGGTTATTATTCAAAAGACACGCATCCCAAACTGGCTGCACCCGCCGTGCGCCCCTGCCTTCCAGCTTGCAGGCTTCCCCTCGTCTTTCAGTGCCTGAGCGGGGCAAAGTGCACAAAGCAGCAAACACAAGCGCCTGCAGTCCAGATTCAGAAACCATAGTAACAGATCCCGCCGAAGGCTCCAGAACAAAACCTTGCTAAGCCATGTGTTAGAAACATGCGCAGTAAACATACAGTCTTTGTAAGGGTTCCCAGAACGTGTTTTTGAAAATGCAACCTCAGACACCGGAGCGGATGTAGCAGTGTAGAGAAGCAGACACAGACCCCGTGATTAACACTTCAGGTATTTTCAGCCGCCGGGACTCTGCATGTGCACCCTGCGACTGGAGATCAGCTCTGGAGGAGGTGGGCTCAGCTAGGACAGCGCGTGGCCTTGCTGGCAGGACATCCCTGGAGGCTGAGACGGTGCCCTGAACACTAGCTAAGTCGAAGTGACTGTCAGGATCTAGAACAGTGTGCTCCAAGGCGGAAAGGTCGACTGAGCAGAACACACCTCCTGGGACAGTAGAAGTAGGAGACATAACACAGCACGATGGGGCTGAAGTAATCGAAGGGCTTCTCTATGTGGGCTGCACGCTGACAGCTGAACAACGGAAAAGTCATCCACTACTGAGGACGAATTACTAGAGGCGTGAGGAGAGGAGGGGCACTGGATTAAACTTACCTCACATTTTTGGAAATCATTAAGAAAGGTTAAAAATAAATAAATACACAAGATCAAGGATGGCAGACTATATACATTATAGAAGGAAAAGAGCTCCAGAAATCAGGCAAGCAAAAAAATGGAACCATCAAAGGATGTGCATGAAACCAGTGCTGAACTAGGGAGAAGCCCACATCCCACACACAACGCTAAGAAAGGTAAAAGCAGCGCGATGCCATGGACCACCTGACTTGGCTGTTCCCACACATCCCTTCCCACCGTCCTCCCAACTCTGAGTGACCACAGACCAATGCAGGGAATGGGCAAGATGCGGGGAAAGAGGCCAAAGGCAGGAGGGGGACCAGCCTGGTCTTTAAAATTTGGATTTCTTTTTGGCTGGCAAATTGGCTCTACAGAAAAATGCAAGTCTTTCCGAAGTTCCAGTGAAACTAACGTAACAACGTGAAGGAAAATGTCAGGACCTATTCATCAGCAGGTGTAAAGGGTAAGTTTTCCTCCAGGGCTTGGAAAACAGGGTACGCAATCTTCCCATCCATCAAGCCCCCTTCTGTGGCAGGGATGGAGCTAAATTCCTGAGATACTGGCTGACTCAGCCCTACACTATATACTTAGGGGATTGCTATATGGCCCACCCATATGTTCAGGGTTGGAGCCAAAGCTGTGCTTTACAGAAAAGGGAATCACCCCACTTTTGAGGGAAAATACCACCCTGAAATAATCTCCAGCACTCTCACTTCCCCAGCTCACCAAACATGTTCCATTTTGAATGTGTCTCGTGGGAGTTCATGACCTGGTGCCAATGACACAGTTGGTCGTGAGGAAGTGTTCGGGACTCGTGGTGACCAGGTCAGGACACCCGCTGTGTGGGTGCCAGGCACCTCAGAGGTTGAGCATCAGACATGATGCCAAGATCGGGTAAGAAACAACTAAACTATGAGAAGACTGGAAGAAGCAGAACACATATTATTAAACGAAAGAGCCAATCAGAAAAGACTACATACCCTAAGAGTCCAACCATGGAACACCCAGAAAAGGCAAGATAGAGAGGACAGTGAAGAGGCCAGAAGCCACCAGGGATGGAGGGGAGCCAGAGGTGCACCGGCAGAGCACAGAGGGTTCTTGGAAAGAGTGTCAGTCAGCTCTCCACTGCTGTGATAAAACACCCGAGGCCGGGAATGTGTAACGATGAGAGGTTTACTCATCTCATGTCGGAGGCAGAATGTCCAAGCATGGTACCAAATCCCACGAGGCCCTAGTGGCAGGCAGCACCACGCAGGAGTGTGTGAGCAGGAGAGATCACATGGGGAGATGGTAGCTCCCTCAGCACCGGCTCAGCACCTCGCAGGAGCTACCCCAGCCCCTCCAGCAACCTGATCACCCTCCGCTAGGGTCTACTTCTCCAAAGTGCCACTATTTCCCTATCTCATCACTGGAGGACCAGCCTTCCAATGTGTGAAGCTTTGGGGACACAACACATTCAAACCACTACCAAGTCATGGCAGGCCGTGACACTACTCTGCAAGGTGCAGTGACAGTGGATGTGTGTCATTATTGAAATGTCCAAACTCATAGCGCGAACAACACCAACACAGACTCCATGTAAAGCACAGAGACTGGATCTGCTTGTGTGCCAGGGCAGGTCCACGGGCTGTGCAAACACGTGGAGAATCTCTGTGCCTTCCTCAAACTGCTCTAGAAACAGCCTCTTAAAAATAAAGACACGACTGTAAAAGGATCTAAGTGAATAGAACTCAATGGTGAGTTTGTGTTTTGTGACATGAGAACGAGGCAGAAGAAAACTGAAGACAGCTCGGTATCAGTAGGGGAGAACCGTAACGTGATCCTCACCTGCCATGTGCACTAATGGAAACCTCTCCAAGGAAAGCAGCACAAAGACCTGACGTCTGCACCATGACCTCCCCACAGGGAGTCGGGTTTCTCCTTGGTGAGACGGAGGGGCCTGGATGCAGCTCACCTGAGGCACAGAAGTTCATCTTCCAAGTCCCAGTTACCTGCCGGGAGGGGTCCTTGGGCTAAACCGGGACACACAGCTTTCACTTCTGTCTGCGAGTCAGAGGAAGAGGACTTGGAATGAGCTGAGAGCTGTCAGACTGACGAGGACTGAAATCAGCTTTCATCTCGGGGTGTCAGCAGCATCAGGCGGGGTGGGGGGCAGGAAAGCAAGGACTGAAGAGGTCAAGAAGAACTGCAGAATGGAAGGGTCAGAGCTGAGGTCACCATAACCATATGCCGGGTGATGGACGGGGGTCTGGGAGATGCTGTGTGTCCATCGACACGACTGCTTCTCCTTCTGGTCCCACCTCTCAGATAAGAAGCAGGGGTGCCGCAAAGCTGACCCAATGGCCCTGGGACATGGCAGGTCCCAGGACAACCCCAGGACCTCCTCATGCCCCCAGGCCCGGAGATCTTTGCAGGTCGCACCTGCGGACCTGGCCTTGGTGATTCTTGGTGATTTCCATGGATCTGGGATCTTGGTGACTCTGATGGCCCTCAAGTGTCAGAATACACAGAATGTTAGAGTGAATACTGGACCCACAGGCCCATTCTGTTGAACATTACAGAAAAATGCTTTAAAGGACATTGATTTAAAGCATGTACAAGTAAAAACCAGACATTCCTGTGAGCCAGGAGCAGCCACCACGGGGAACGCGAAGACAATCAAGAAGCCAAACCACACCTTCCTGTGAGCCAGTGGTGCATGGGCTGGGAGACAAGAAGAGCAATCCCCTCCTCCAAGCAATGGGCTAATTCGGAGGAAGTCAGGCTGAGACAATAGCAACTGAAGTTAAAAGAAATAACTTATTGCTTGTATTGTTTGATTGACTGTCAAGGCCTAAATCTGGTAGTCTGAGCATCTACTTGGAGGATAACAATATGCATTATAGCAACTGTGGGGGTTTCCTTCTGTCTTGTTTTTGAAATCCAATGTTTATTCTGATTCACTATTTTGTTTTATTCCTGTATCTGGTAACCTGAGCAACTATTCTGAAGGTAGCAACATGCAATATAACAACCGTTGTTAAACTCCTATCATCTTGTTCTGAAAACCTACATAGCTATTGTTGTTCTTTGTTGTTATTGTTGTCTTTTGTTGATGTTGTTGTTTTGATTTGTTTGCTTCTTGCTTTTTCTGTTATTTCTTTTTTCTCTTTAAAATAAAAAAAAATGTACAAGTAACAATACATTTACACAGCTTTCTTCATTGCTGCTTCAAGTGCATCCACACTTGAGCTAAGCATGGGGACAGTTTCAGAGAGGATTTATTTCTCTGTGTTTAAGGATATAAGGAAAATAATCCTGTGCCTCTTGGCAGCAATAATGGATGAAATGAGAGGGTCTTGCTGATTGCTCAGTGACCCAGAAACAGAGCTGATTAAGAATGACAGCATCCCAAGCGGGAGCACCGGGCGATGCCCAGCCCAGCGTCCGCAGGAAGGGCAGACATTCCAACCACGCATGCCTCACACTTCAAGTGCATGAAAAGCTCTTGTTAAATTGAAATGATTTTTTCCTAAATGGGCCACCATACCTGAGCAACAGAATGCGGCTCAAAGTGACACCTGTGAATAGTGAACTGCAGTCTAGCTTGCTGTGCTGCACTTACAAGCTGTAACCTAACAGTCAAGCAGCTGAGGCTCCTCCTCAGCCATTCCTGGGCTCATGCCTTCCAAATTATACCCAATCAGCCAATCACTTGGGTCTTCTCCTGTTTTCTGGTGATAAGTATGTTTCTTTGGGCATTCTGAAGCATCTCTAGTCTGGAATGTAGCCTGGCTCTAGAACTTTTTGCTTATTTGAGCAAATTTTGTTAAATTTAACTACCTGAGTTTTCCTTTTAACCTAGGAGGATTTCACAGGCAGTTTTAGATTCTGGAGGTCTGGGGCATGACCTCAGATTCTCCATTTATGACCAGCTTCCCAGTGACGCTGACAACCACAGGTACCCGAGTAACCATATGCTTCTGGAAGAAGCTTTGAACAATGACCCTGGCTTTGAAATCCAAATTTCCTAAGAAATCTAATGAATGTTGCCTGCTTTGTGAGTACATACACAATTCTCAGCTTCTGAAGCAAATTTTTGTACCTAATAATCCCATTTAACAACCATAAAATTGCAAAATTACCTACAAAGAAAGGTTGGGTAGTAAGTGGTAGCAAAAAAATGTTGTCATAAAGCACAATATTACATGCAGCACGTGGTCTCTTAAAAGGAAAACCAGGCACAAATTCCATTACAGAAAAATGAAACAGAGCAGATATGTGATTCAAAGGGTCCATCAGAAGATGAACTATTTCCCAAATATTAAAAAAAAATCTAGTAAAATCATTTATGTTAAAAGGAAACAACAGCAACATATATGCAACAAACTCTAGGACAAAATGAACAAACCCTATAACAGACTAATAAGTGAAATAATAGTCCACTGGACAGGATATGCAAAGGAGCAGATATCAGAGACATTGCTATGGTTTTGGACTAAAAACGATTTTGCAAGGTCTCAGGCGTTCAGAGGTGGCCCTTTCAGATGGCGACTGTGCCATGAGGGTGTTAGAACATCATGGAATAATCCACTCATGTGAACGTAAGTTGATGACATCACTGGGCAGGGACAGAAACAGGAAGTGGGACCTAGCTGAAGAGATCATGGAAGTGCAACCTTGGGCACTATTTCTGGTTCCCTGATCCTTTCTGCTCTGATTCCTGGTTGCCATGAGGGGAGCAACTCTGCTCCATCATGCTCTCCTGCTACCATGTTTCTGTCTCTCTACAGGCCTAAAGCAAGGAACCTGCAACCATGGACTGAACTCCAGAGCCCTAAGCCTTAATAACCCTTTCTTCCTTTAACCTCTTCTCTAAGGTGTTTTGTCACAGCAGCACAAAACTGACACAGGTGTTTAACTGAAAGTTATCTTGAAATCATCTACTTTGTATCCATTCCTTTTCTGACCAGAAAACTAGTACCATGTCTGAAATTAAAGCATATAATTTTAATAAGAGAATAGGGGTTACAATTTATGTGATTGTATACTTTCCCATTTCAAGTGCCAATCTGCACATTAATTTTTGAATGAAGCATTCACATTTACAAGTTAATTAAAACACATTTTCATGACAGAAAATACTTTCTATGATTATTGAGTTTTATACACTATTTTATTAGTATCAGTCAATTAAAGAAAAAAACTAGGCAGCCCATCACTGGCTGCAGCACCCAAAGAGTGAATGTAACCTTTTTATTCACTTATCAAGTCCTCCCTCAGTTTCTAGTAAAACCTTCACATCATATTATCTTTATCTCACATGTATCTGCCATTGAAATCTTATTAAAACAATAGTCAGCTAAATTTTTTTTTATTTTAAAAACTTTTTAAAGATGCTGTAGTTTGGGTGCCAGCACAGTTGTACTGGAATATTTTCTAATAATTACTATTCTCCAATGGATAAATCAGAAAGTTCTTTTCGTGTGATTGCAAAGCCCTGAAGTATCAGCCAGAGTTGAACGTTGAATACCTACACATTTGCATTTGGCTTAGGAAACCCTGCCGCCCTCCCAGGAAATTTCCGCTGTCTCCATGGACTGGCTGAGATGAAAGCCAGGCACTCAGCGAGCCTGCACATGAACCCTGCCACAGTCCACCACTTGATTCCCAAGAACAAAGCTCCAGTCCTGACCCAGCACCGCTCACGTACTCACGGCTTCCTGAGACCTTGTTCTACCTCTTTCATTCAACTGGGCGCGCAGGTTCCAAAGACTTCAGGGATTTGTAAATTTGACACAGGAGGAGAATCTATAAGGCAGGGGTGTGCTAAGAATTCAAGGACAGAAAGTACGGGAGACAGCTCTTTCTGACTGTCTCTTGAGAGGTGACATGGGGACACCCCAAGGGGGGAAGCCCCTGGCTGTCAGGGGCTGGCAGTCCTTCTGCCCGCACAGTTTAAGTCGACATCCGGGGCCCTGGCAGGCTTTGGCTCCTCCTGGACGAGCCAGGGCTCCCCTCATTCCAAAGTCTGCCCTCCTGCAACTGCAAACTTAAACTCACAACACTGTAGGTGTGTTCAGGAAAAATAACAGTACAAATGTCAGTTGATTAATGTGCTGGTCAGTTTTCTTGGTGCTTGGATGAGACTGCTGACACCTACAACCTAAAGCAGCAGAAGGTTATTTCAGCTTAGTTTAAGAGATTTCATTCAGGGTTCGACTGGTTCAAGGTGGAAGAGCATGGAGTAGAGTGGCTCACTTCATGACAGTCGGGAAGCACAAGGGGAAGCAGTCAGGGCGCAAGGGGAGAAAGAGCGCAGGGGGCTGTGTCCTCCGCAGACATGCGGCCAGCTGTCCACGGCTTCCCACTGTGGCCCCTCCTGGTAGCACCTTCTGTTCTAAACCCAGGGGATGAACCGCAGACGAGCTGAACACCGCTATGGTCCGCTCTCCTCTCCAGAAATCTCTCCATCTGGGCAAGATGACAACAGAGAATCCCTGGTGACACTGCTAATGCCAACATCAGAGCAATCTAATGTCATATCTTCCAGCAGGAGGAATACCCTCATAGCGAATCTCAAACAGGGATAATGATGGGAAAAGTGTGTGCCACTCAAGGGAAACAGTACATTCTAGACTTTCCTTGTTAAAGTCATGAAGACTGTATTTTTATATTTGTTTTACTATACATTCATAACAACTGGTGGATAAAAATAATTATTTTGCAAACTAAATAAACAATAATTTAGCAAAATAAATGAATAAATAGTGATAATCTAGTATCAATAATTATAGCATGGAAAGATCGTGAAGATTCTAGCTTTTCATTTTCCCATGACCTACACAAAAGGAAAATACACAGGAATTTTTTCTATGCATTTTATTCAATTTGTGCTATTCTGCATGTAGAGAAGTATTTAGCAAGACAACTGAGTAAGCATGAAGGAAATGATACTGAGTGATGCAGAAGAAGAAAAGTTTATTCTCATAGAAAAGAAAATGAAATGATTCATGTGAAGAACAATAAGTAACAGTCATTACCATTATCCTGTAGTCTTATTGCCAGGAGCTAGATTTTCCAGCTTAATAATCAAGAATTCAAGACACGATTATATGGAGAAGAGAAGACTGGGGAAAGGTATTCCATGCGGCACATCATAGATCTTCTAGAGAACTCTTCTCCACTTTGTCTGCCTTTTTTTCACAAACCGTGAAAATAACTATTACTCAAAATAGAACTGCAAGCTGAAACAGGTCACTTTCCCTGTGGGAATAACCAATAAAGAAAAAGTAATCCTTCTTGCAACCCTCTACCAAAATACAATTTCTATATTTATTTTGGCAGCCAATCTGGAACAGTTAATGCTTCATTTGTGCATTCTCCCCAAAGAAAATAAAAGAAAAAACTCCAGTAAACTATATCCATTCACGACACGAGGCATCACAGCTAAGGAAAGCAAAAACACAAGACAAGCAGCTCTGAGATCGTCTCAGCAGTGCACAGAACATGGTCAGATGAGAGTCAATGGTGAACACAGAGCTTGCAATCTTGTAATCACTACCTGTAATCATTTCAAAACTATGTTCATTACCAAACTTCTAAATATAGGTAGCCTTGGTCACTTCCTCAGTGCTGGGACAAAATACCCCACACCCACACCTTGAAGGAGGAGAGGTCTGTTCAGCTCATGGTGTCAGAAGTTTCAGTCTGAGGTTGTCAGAATCAAACCCAGAAACGGCCTGGTGAACAGCCCGCCCCAGGAGCACAGCTGCTCGTGACAGGTGTCCAGGGAGCAGGGAGACAAGGACGGAGCCAGGGAGGCAGAGGCACCCTTCCGGGTCACACCCCAAGACCACCCCCAACCAGGCCCCACCTCTGCTAGGAACCCGTCCACGGACCAATCTCCCAATGAATATGGCACCCTTCGCGCTAATCACGCTCACAAGCCCCGCCTCTCAGTGCATGAGGCTTTGAGCGGGGACAGTCCAGCTCCAAACCACAACATAAACACTTTGAAAAACTATAGTTTCTATCGTTACCCCCTCTTGTAACCTATGTCTGCATAAAGTACCCCCCCAAAAAATCTACAAATCAATTCACTGTTTTTCAAAAATCCACCATTCCAAATTAATATAGTTCTTTCCTAACCCACTAACTTCTTCAAAGATGCAAAGAGTCGAAAATTTTCATTCCTCTTCCCCAGATTCGGACTGGACAGCGCTCTCGGGCAGGGTGAGGGAGCCTCAGCTTACGTGCAGCTTCGGACACCGCGGAAATGAGTCGAGGTGAAACCAGATTCTCACCCACAGGGAGGACCACGCCCCGTGTCAAAGGCCTGAATTCACGGGCTGAGTCGCAGCTTGCACAAAAGTAATTAGCAAAGCATGGACTATGGCGCTTTGGAAAGTCCACGTTTCCCGTGTCCCCACTGGGTGTCCATCTGTAGGTCCTGTTTCTTGTCCCCATCTACAGGGACACTGGAGGCGCTCGCAGAGGCGCAATGGGAGGAGTGAGGCCGCAGCGTGGCCTGCCCTCTGTTCTCTCGGCCGACACGGGGAATTGTTTACACCCCCTCATTCACATCCTCCCATGCAAGCTGGGGAGCAAGCAGCTCTGACTCCAGAGCGCTGGGACAAGAGAATGAGATGCCAGCACCCAGAGAGGTTCATCTCAGGCTGGCGACAGTCATCTGCCCCACACGACAAGGATGACGCCATTCAGCATTGCTTAGAAAAGTCCATCCCGAGTACCATGGTACAGAAAAACTAATGAAAGACCGTGCTGAGAATTTTCCCTTCTTAAGTTAATGTGTCAGACTGTACCTCACTGCTGGATGCTTTGGACCAGCATCCTCATCCTTTCTGAGCGGGGCGGGGGGGAGGCATCCCAGAGGAGTCACCTGCTCCCCCGGCGGCCAGGATTCCTCCCCACCGCCTCTGCCTCACAAACACGTCCTCAACGACAGTCCTGTCCCGCTGGGCCGCTGTCCCAAAGCACCGTGTCTGGGGCCGAGGAAGGGAGGAAATTGATCCTTCACAGCTCTCAAGGCCAGAAGACCGAGACGAAGTCGCCAGGTGCGAATGCGGTGTCTGCGGGGAGCCGCTCCTCCAGGGCCTTCACCTGTGCCGCCCAGAGTGGGGCGGCGCGGGGAGTCCTTGGGCCTCCTTGACAAGGGCGCCCTCTACTTCTGAGTGTTCTGCCATGGTGACTCAACTACCTCCCCAAGGCTCTGCCACCCGAGGCCGGCACCTGGGGGATCTGTGTTTTAACACATGGAGCAGGGAAAGGCCAACATCGGGCCATGGTGACAGCGGACACCAGGAAGTGGTGATGGGCACGAACCGGACACTGCCTGTGCACGCATCTGCTATCACTGGAGCACCTACCACGCCCGAGCACTGAGCTAGGAGCCGGGGCACCACAGTGAGCACAGGAGAGCGAACACCCAATGTGCAGAGCGCCCCTCCTGGAGGGGTCGGGACCAGAACGCTCAGAGGTTCTCCTGCAAGGTTCGCAGCCGCCACTCTAGAAAGGTGGGAGAAAACGGGAGCGAGGGTGGGTAGGGAACCCAGAGCGCGGAGAAGGGTGAACCTCGCAGAGCAGGGTGCTCGTGGCTAAAGACAGCTTTGCAAAGGGCAGAAGAAGAGGTTGGGTGCTGTATTTTAGTTCTGAAAGAATAAAGAACAAGCATCTTTTACTTTTCTACTTCTTGGACACGATCCTCTGTCTCCAAAGTGCGACGCCAATAAACACCATGCAGGGGTTTGACAGGTGGTAGAAGCATCTAGAAATGAACCTGATCATTTTGCAGACTGTGACCCTAAGGAGGCAGAGTGACTGCTGACCCTTCTGACGCAGGAAGGGACCAAGACTTCTGATTCCATGGAGAGGTGGCTCATTCTCCTCGTCCCACTAAAGGTTTAGGTCCCCACTGACTGGAAGAACAGAGACTGTCACCCAACAGTATGGGACCAGCTGGCATCCTAGCTAGCTGATTAATTAAGCATCAACAAAAATTTTATTAGTATTTATATGACATTTCCAAAAAAAAGAAAAGAAACTTTAAAGTTTTAAAGAAAGCCAACGCAGACAGGATTCTAGAGGGGTCAGTGAGTATGTAAGACCCTTCTTGAGGTTTTCTGACCAACTTTAGTAAGGTATCTAACAGTTTTCATTACCCGGACCTGATAAAGGATGACAGGAAGAAACGGTCACCAGTTCGCCTTCTTAGGAAGAGATTTAAGCGAAGGTGGCATCAAATCGGTGTCCGTGGTGCCACTGAGGAGTCGGGGACCTCAGCGAGCACGCATGCGCAGGGCACCCCAAGGCTGGGGCGAAGGCCTCCCCCACGCGCATGAAGACTCGGTGTGCAAACAGCTGGGCTACACCATGCTCACTGGGTCCCACTGCCTGCCACACTACACGCTGGAAAGAGATGGGGGAGGTTGGTTGGGACCATAGGTGCCCCTGCAGGAAGAGGAAGCGCACACTCACGTTAATTCCTTTCAGCGCTGTTGGGAAAGAACCAGGTGAGCTACTGGGGTACGAATGCGCACACAGCCCAGGGTCACCCGGGAGGGTGTCCCAGCTGCTGCGGGGACCCGCTGACTCCTCACTTCCTAATCCCACTGTGCCCCTCCACTGCACGGTGAGCGTGTGCTGACAGCACAGCCCGCGCAGGACGCTGGGAGGAAACGCCTCGGGCTTAGGAGCGCTCGCCAGCAGTGGGGAGGGGCGGCCTCGCTCGGACCCTGGAGAGCAGAAACCCCCTTGCAGGCCCTGCTTCCTGGTGGCAACAAAATCACAACAGCTGTCACGTTTAAGGAGAAGGTCTACACCCAGGGAAGGGACAGTATCCAACTGAAGTCTTAGAAGTAAGTACAACTTCGACCCTTTGGTCACTAGACTTTCCTATACGTAAAAGACTGTATTTTTCAGTGAGGTATTAGCCTGAAAATGCAAGTGTCCCCAGAGCAGTCTGGGTGGCTCTTCCAAGCCACACTGCCTGTAAAGACACTCCAAAGACCCCATCTCCAGAGGCCCACAGAGGCCTCCACCAGTCAGGTGACTGTTGAACATCACGTGGGCGTGTGGGCTTGCATGTACTACAACATTTTCAATCTGTAGAAGAAATTCAAACCTGTATCAAAAGATCAAGGTGGTTTCGGACAACGCCAACCAGGCCTAGCTCCATTCAGCCCTGCCTGTATCAGACGCACTTCACCAGAAACCACCCAGCTCGTCCCGGTCCGAGCAGCTGCTCTGCCCGTCTCTCCAAGGAGCGGGACTCTGGGCACCTGCTCCGGGCATCTCCCGCACACCTGGGCTGGTCCCTCCGCCACACCTGTCAGCGTCACCTCCGAGCAGGTGTTTGTCGTCTCTCCCTCTCACAGTGTGCAAGCATCTTACAGACACTTCCCTTTCTTAGCTTTCCCTGTGTGGAGCTCTAAAAGGAGCTCGTAACAAGGTATTGCAGGTACTCACTAAATAGTTGCTGAACAAATGAACTGCAGGTATTACGCTGGTTGCACAACTAAAAAACAATGTTTAGAAATATGCAGAGCAAAGCACATTTTACTAATTTAAATATTTAAATAGCTCCAGCATTAAAGCTCAGAATTAAGTCTGAAAATATTTTCTGCCCCGAACGGAAGTTGAATACTGCATGAGACACCTGCTAACCGAAACCACTCTGAATACTTCTGCTGTTATGGATCCTTGGAGTCATTCCTGCTCACAAGGCCCTTTTCATTTGAACTCAGGCGCCGTCACAATGAAAACTGTGGACTCTCATTTTCTTCTAAAAGGTCTATGGGAAGATAGCCCTGGCCTCCAAAATGACTGGAATAAGGGCAAGAAAGGGTCGCCCTCTGAAAGGTAGAAACAGGAGGGTGTTTCCCAGTGCTAGGCTTGGAGCGAGGGTGCACTGTGCAATCGGGTTTGCGTGTCCCCGGTGGGGGACTGGTGGACAGGAGCTTGGGATTACGGTCAGCTCCCCGGGGTAGTGACTTTGGGTATGACCCTGGGCAAGGTGCTCGCACTAGTCACTGGGTCTCATTTTACCACATGAGAAGGAACAGCACTCGTGACCCTCTTGCAAGACTGCTGTGAGCATCGAGCTGACCTCTGTCAGGCCATCACAGGATTTGTGCAGAGCGGCCGCGGTGACGGTTCTGGCACGGTACCTAAGAGGATGCCGGAGCAGTGTCATAATCCTCCTGTCCCAGACGCGGACTCTCAGTGGTGTACAGAGATGGACACTAGGAAACGAGAACGAATTACCCTCAAGCAAGAAAGCGGCCACAGTCCTTTCGGAGGACCCCGTGTGCTGAGGGGACACCACCTGAGAACACCCCCTGCTCCTGGTCCTGGCTGCATTTGATGGGAGGACAGGTCGCAACGGGGCTGCCTGGGGCACTCGTACTTCTGCGCCTACTCCCTCGGCCCCTTCTGCAATCTCTCCGGCTTTGGTGCCACCGTGTGCCTCTGTGCCCCATCTTACTTCACCACCTCTGTTCTCTCCTTTCCACACCCGTCCATCCACACCCATTGTCTTAGCAGCAGCAGGGCCGAGCGCTGCTTCTCTTCCAGACAATCTGGAACGGCTCTGTCGCTCAGCAGCCGCGCCAAGGCGGATGAACAGAAGGAACCAGTGGGTGCATTCGCGAAGACACTCAGCCAGGGCACAGCCGGCTCTGCCACACCGTCGGGGCTGCCTGGCTCAGGACAGGGGCTGTCCCTGAGCTCCCCAAAACCTCCCCAAAGATTTTCTGTATTCTTCCCAATAACTTATTTTTACTATAAACAGCTAAAGTCATTCCTCTCTGTCTTTCTTTCTCTCTCTCTCTTCTCCTTCTGTCTTGGAACTTAGCACCAGCTTTTTGGGGAGTAACTGGAATATGTTAATGAACATGTACGAACTTCTCTCCTGCGTGCTGAGTACTGGTCTGCTATTGCGGCACTGCGGCAGCCCTAGCACCTGTGTGTCAGCAATCATAACTTCTCTGAGTGAAGTGCAGCTGGCCGAGGGATGGGCCGGAGTTCCCTGGCACTGAAGGCCACACCTGTCCCTGATGGGTTACGGGGGACAACAAACTGCGGCTTCCTGGTCTTGCGTGTGCATGTGTGAGTGTCCCCTTAGTTCCCAGCAGACCGCAGGTTCTCCCCTGGACAGAGACTAACACCTGCCACCAGGCAGGGAGTGGGGACACCCCATTTTCCCCCTGGCTGGCTGAGCCCATGTGCTCGGGTAGGTCTCAAAATGACCAGGACTGTGCAGTCACCCTAACATCCTCACTCCTAACACCGTGGAGCCCCTCCACAGAAAAGTGGCTCTTTAGACGGCCAAGATCATTTCACATCCACAAGACAGGTGACCTTTCGGTACAACACGATCGACCCTTCCTGCACTCTAAACCGTAAGACTGTGCCCCTGAACACAGCCTTCTAAGGAAGTATTGATTGCAAGGCATGCTGGAGCTGTCGTTTTGCGAGTCCCTGATCGCGGGGAGGTGACGGATCTGAGGCCACCTGCGGGCCCTTGAAGTCCACCTTTTCTCAAAGAGTTTATTGAATTTCGTGATTAGGAGCCTGTTCCACGGGGACGCAGGGTCCTGCTGCACTGGGACCAGGCTGCAGGGGAGGCTGCAGGAGAAAGCAGCCCACAGTCTCGGCAGGGAAAACCAAACAGCGCACAGAGCTGCCAAGACCGCGTCGAGGAAACGCCTGGAACGTTAGCTGCCAAAGGGGATCCGAGTCGTAAAAAATATGAAAATTAAGAAAAACTGTTGACCTCTACTTTAACAATATTGTAAGGCAAACAGAATGCTTTTCTGCGACCTAAAGCCCAGCAAACAGAACAGTGTCATAGCTAAAAGTGACTCTTGAGGAAGCGTAAAACAGCTGCTCTGGGCCGCGCTTCCTGACGATGTCATCGGTACGCGCGGTTCCTCTTCTGAAGCAGGAAGGGCGGTGGGACACTGCGCCGGGGACAGGACCAATAGCACTGTCTTCCGCCCTCGTCTTTGCCCCTAAACAAAGAACGTTCGTTACCAACCCACTTTGCATTAGAAGTCTAGATTTTTAAAAATAGTTTTTGCTAATTAGTTTATTTTATCAATCTAATTAGTGACATTTTCAAAGGCCCAATCCCATACCATGATTCTCACTTAGCAAGTTGGAAGCACTCACAGCACACCCAGCCCTCTCTGTCTAAACCTGCTGGGCAGTTTCTGGCTGAGACTGGCTTCTGCCCGATCAGATGTCGCTGCCGTGAGCCACGGGCAAACATTCGACAGGGCAAAGCCAAAGTAACTGACTTTCCCAGTGTCACCGTGACTGTGCTACATTAGTGTTTGGTTGCTTAGAAAAATACCGCTTTAAAACTAATGAGACCTCTCCACCGTTGGTTTAATTGTAGAAATGGGGTACCAGGCGTGTCATAGAATTTTAGGACAGAAAGGTTCATGGCCTCAGAAATCAGAGTTAGCAAAAAATTTTAACACAATTTTACATGAGTAGACTATGTTTTAGAACAGCTGTAGAGGGATGTAGAAACCGAGAGCAAGGTGCTCCTAAGACAGTCCCTGACCCCTTCATGGTTTCCTGTCTTTTTAAGATTTTGTGTCAATGTTGCAAAACCTTCAGCCGTCAGGAGCCGGTGTCTACACGGCAGTGTGAGCTGAAGCCCATCCTTGCATCGCGCTTTGCCGTGGGCCCCATGTTCTACGGGTCGTGAACATGCAGAACGCCAGGTATGGGTCATTAACGCAGTACACAGGATTTCACGGTACTGAAAAGTCCACATTTTCCTCCCTGCCCCAAACCCCTCAAGCCCTAGTAGCCACTGGTCTTTTACTTTCTTTACAGTTTTGTCCCTTTCAGGATGTCAAAGGGCTGGAATCACACAGCGTGTTTCTCATTCGGTCCTCTAGACGCTTGAGTGCTCATTTGTTTTTCTCACTGAATAGTACTCCATTGTATGCATACATTTGGTTATTAACAGTACTCTAGGCATGCATTCAATTACTGAGGGATATCTTGGTTGTTCCCACTTGGGGCAATCATAAATACAGGTTTTATAGACATTCACGTGCAGGTTACTGTGTGAACAAAAGTTTTCAGTTCACACGGAACGTAATTACTAAATCCTGTGCCCAGGGTTTGGCAAAGCTCTGTACCCCGATTTCCACAGGCGGTGGAAGAGAATTTCCCATTGCTCCACTTCCGTATCGCCACGTGGGTCCGCGCGTGCTTTGGATGTGGGCTGTTTTAATGAAACAGCACCTCATTCCTGTTCCACTCGGCCTCTGCTCAATTACAAACAAGGTTGAGGTCCTTGCGAGTGCTTCCTCACCACCCCTGTACCTCCTTTGGGGAAGCATTCAGACCTCTGGTCCCATTTATTTACCCACTGTTGAGTTTTAAGGGTGTTTTGCATGTTTTGTGTACAGGTATTTTTTTCCAGTATGTGTTTGTAAAGATCTCCCAATCTGTGGCCCGAATATCTTTTCGAAGGTAAAGCTTTTTAGGTAGAGCTTTTTAGTTCAATGAACTGCAACAGTGTTATCTGTTTGGGTTGTTACAAGAAAATAACACACAGCTAGTTTATGAGCAACAGAATTTTACTTCTCCCATTTCTGGAGCGGAGTGGGGAGAAGGGAAAGATCACAGCATCAGCAAGTTTGGTGTCAGGTGTGGGCCAGGACTCGAGTGTGCTCCTTGCCACGCCTCCTGCAGTAGATATGACAGCCGGTTCCTGGGCCTCTTTCCTAAAGTCGTTGATCCCACTAAAGAGGGTTCTGCCTCGTGATCTAACTGTATCCCAAAGGCCCAGCTTCTCACGCCCCCCGAGTGTTGCCTGAACCCCACCATAAGGACTTTGGGAAGACACAGGCATCTGGACCGCTGCAGCAACTTGTTCATAAGCTCCTCGAGGATGATGCTTTGTGACTGCATCCAAAATGTAACAGCCAAATCCACAGTCACTGAGATCCCCTCCAGTGCTCCCTTCTTGAAGTTAGATAGCTTCCGCCCTTCATGGGTAGCTCTATGATCAATTTTGAGTTAATCTTTGTGGAGGGGTAGTTCAAGAAATTTTTGTTAAATTGTTTGTTTAGATTGTTTGTCTTTTTTCAGTGTGGACGTCCAGTTGTTTCAGCACCATTTGTTGAGAAAATTGTGCCTTCGCTGCTTTGTAAAAATACCAGTTTAAATACCTGGATGTGTTTCTCAGCGGTTTGCTCTGTTTTCCTGGTCTGTCTGTCGGCCCCTTCATCAATCCACAGGATCACCTTACTGAGAGTCTTCAAGCCAAGCAGGGCCAGGCCTCTGACCATCTTCTCTAGGGTTACATTCATTATGCTGCATCTTCTCATTTCCCATATAAACTGCAGAACCAGTCTGGTGATACACAAAAATTAACTTGCTAAGATTGGGATCAGGATAGATTAAGTTCAGAAGAAATGACATCCTGAAACTACTGAGTCTTTTCTGTTGATGCACATAGGATATCTCCCCATTTGTGTAGCTCTTTGATTTGCTTCATCAGAGTTTTGTAATTTTCCTCATATAAATCCTATAGTCATGTTATATTACTGGCTAACTATGGTTTATATTTGGTACAAATGAAATGAATTTCAAGCTATTTTTATTTCTAGTGAACAGTGAAGCAACTGGTTTTTGTATTTTAACTTGGTATCCTGTCATCTGCTTTGTGTATTAATTATTTCCAGGAAGTGTTTTGTTCATTATTTCAGCTTTTCTACATCAGTGATCGTGTCATCTGTGCCCAGAGACAGTGCCACGTCTTCCTTCTCCATCTGTAACGCTCTCATTTTGTTGGCTCACCCTACTATGTCAGCTGGGATTTCCGTTATGGCTATGAGTGGAAGTGGTAAGAAGGAACATGTTTATCTTGTTTCTGATCTCACAGGGAAGAGACTTTAATTGATTTAAACTATTAAATAGTATGGCCTGTGCTGTAAGCTTTTTGCAAATGTTCTTTATCAAGATGAGGCACGTCGCCTCTGTCTGTAATGCGCTGTGAGCCTTTTCACCACATGTTTTCTCTGCATCTCATTCTGCGGTTGTGTGACCTTTCTCTTCAGCCTGCTGATGTGATGACTTACGGTTACTGATTTTCAAATATTAAAACAGCTTTCCACACCTGGAATACACACAACTTGATGGTGGTATGTAATTCTTTTTATATATTGCACAACATATTCTGTTAGGACGTGGTTGAGGAATTTTGCATTCTTTTCCTAAAAGAGACTGCTGGGTCGTTTTTCATTCTTATGATGTCTTCACCTGGTGTAAGTTTTAGGATAATACTGGTCTCACCAAACAAATTAAGAAATATTTCCCTCTGTTTTTATTTTTAGGAAGAGATAATATAAAACTGGTATAATTTTCCCCCTTTAAATAGATGGTAAAATTCAGGGAAGCCATCTGGGCCTGCTGCCATCTTTTTTGGAAGGTTGTTAATTACTGACAATTTCTTTAACAGATACCCGCCCACTCAGATTACCTGTCCCCTCCTATGTGAATGCTTCTAGTTTGTATCCTCCAAGAAATTGGTTGATTTCATCTAAGCTGTCAGATCTATGATTCTTTCCATTATTATCTTTCTCATGCGTGGTATGTGAAGTCATGAGTGACCCCTGGTCTGTTTGCTTTTGCCTTGACAACCCGGTTAGAGGATGCAATGACTAATTTTGGGTGTCAACTTGACTGGACCGAGGGAGCTGTGTAGTAACAAGTCAAACAGTTCTAGGGACCATGGGTGCCCACAGGAGGACAGTAGGGGGGCTCTGGGGCCTTTGGCCTTGGGTTAGGGCTGCAGACTGACCTCTGACATTATGAAGCCCCTGGCTTACCGGGTTCCTTGGCTTTCGGCCTTGGGCTGGGTCAGGGCTCTGCCTCTGTGAGCCAATCTGTGAATGTCTCAGATAATTCTATGTGTTCTACTGGTCACGTTTCACCACAGAATGCAAAGACAGAGATTTGACAACTTTATGATCTTTTCAAAGAGCTAGACTTTAGGTTTTTTTTTAGTTCTCCTGCCAATTTAATTGATTTCTCCTCTAATTTTTTGTAATTTTCTTCTACTTGCTTTAGGCTTACCTGGCAGTTCTTTCTCTGGTTCCTGAGGTGGAAGCTTACATGAACTGAGCTTCGACCCTTATTCTCCTTCTCTGACATGAGCATTCAAGGCTCCATGTTTCCCTTAGAGCTGAGCTTTCCCTGCAATCCTCATATTTTGATTTCATTTTCAAGTAAACTCGAAATACTTCTAAATTTTTCCTTGAGAATTCCCTTCTGATGCATGTGTTATTGAGAAATGTATTTATTTACCAACATGACATATTCTAATTCTTTTCTTATGACTTAATTTAATTCCATAAGCATGGAGATCATATTTTATATAATTTCTGTAATTTTAACTGTGTTGAGGTGTTTTTTTAAGGCCCACAGTCTAAGCTCAGTGAATACCCTATGCAAATACGAAAAGAATGAAAAAATAATAAGAAAAGAATGGGCACTCTGCTCATGCGGATGAGGTATCTAGAGACGTCCTTAGGTTCAGCAGTCCGGCCTTACCCTCGGGGCAGCTATCTCAGCTGATTTTCCTCTTGCTGGCTCTGTCAACCACTGCCAGAGAAAGGCTGCACTTCCTGGTGAAAGTACTTTTGTCTGTTTCTCCTCACACGTTTTACGTTAGCATTACTTCATGCCTTTGGTGCTCTTACTTCATGTGCCCCTGATTTTCAAACGCAGCACGCTCCTCCTCATTCAGTTAAGAAATGTTTTAATGCGTTTGATTTTAGTGCTGAGAAAGGAACCCCGGGCCGTGTGTGTGCAGGCAGGTGCTCTACCACTGAGTCACATCGCCAGCCCCACTTCTCTCAAGGGAGATTTCCTGGTGACGGATTACCTGTGTTTTTGTTTATTTGAAAAAAATCAGTATTCCTCCTGTACTTTTGAAGAACCATTACACTGAGTGTAGAATCCTATTTTGGAAGTTTATTTTGTTCTTTCAACATTTTATATATTTCAATCTAGTCTCTTCTATGATTTGTAGCAAAAAAAAAAAAAAGAAAGAAAGAAAGAAAAGAAAGAAAAGAGGAGAGAAGAAAAGAGAAGAAAATCTGGTAATTTTAATCCTCGTTTCTCTACAGCTAAGTATTTTTTCCTGTGGCTTATTTCTGTCTTTTTCCTTTATCTTTGGTTTTCTGCAGTATGAATATGATTTTCTTTGTGGTTTTGGTGTCTGCCATAAATTTTGGAAATTTTCAGCTATTGCTACTTTAAATATTTCTTATTTTCGCCTTCTCCTTCTGATTGTTACACACTGCAGACCTCTTGTAATTGTCCCACAGTTAACTGGATTTGTTGTCTCATTTTTTCTACCTTATGTTGCAGTCTGAGAAATTTCTGTTGAGAAATCTTGCTTGCTGAGTCTTCCTTGGCTGTGTCCAATCTACTGATGAACCTTCAGAGGCATTCTTCATTTCTGTTACATTATTTTTTATTTCTAACATTTCCTTTGAACTCCTCTTTAGATGCTATAAATCTACTTCCATTGCACATCTTTTCTATCAGAGCCCCTAGCCCACTCATCACGATTACTTGAAATCCTCTGTCCAATAACTCCAAAAGCCCTGCCTTATCTGATTTTGGTTCTGATGTCTGCTCTTTTTGCATGTGTTTCTTTCTTCTTGCCTGCCAGTCTTATGCATTCCTGCTGAGCGCCGTACACTAGGAGACAGGACTCTAGGACAGAGTGCAGTTAGACTCTGAGAGGAAACTTGTGCAGCCCGCTGGCCAGCCCTAGGCTGTGTTGACTCTTTGGTGCACTGTGACTGCACGTGCCAGAGGTGCTCGTTTCCTTTTTTTCCCCTCTCTTTTTGTCTTTGTGTTTGCCTGCAAACTCCTTCTCAGCCATACTGTGCATCCTGCTGCTTTCTTAGTAATATCCTGCTGTTATCTGGGGGGCCCTGTGGATGTGGTGCTGAAGTGTCGAGGGGGAGGAAGCACCCTACCGTCTTAGGATTAAATCTCAGCTCACCGTACGCCTGGGTGTCTGCACTGTGACCTTTAGAAGTGAGTCTTGTTTCTCAGGCTTTCCCCTCTCTTCACAGAAGGCAGGAAGCGTTAGGTGGGACTGGGTTGACCAGCGGCCCCTGCTTAGGTGCTCTCAGGCTCTTGAGGCACTGCTTCCCTCGGAGGGCAGAGCTCTGTACGAAGCAGGCGCAGGGTTTACTGAAGGTGCCGTGTTCCCATTTCCCATGATCAAAGCAGGAGGCACTTTTCTGTGTCTAATGGAGATCTGGTGAGGTTCTGGAGGTGAAGCCCGGGAAGTGTGGGGGCTCCCAGGGCAGAGAACCCTCAGCCCATCCCTGCGTGGCCTCCAGAAATCCATCAGCTGTGCCCTGTTGGTGTCCGTACTGGTTCCCGGCTCCACAGGCTCATGCTCCTGCAAGCTGGCTTTGCCCTCATCCCCTGTATCAAGCCCCAGCTCCAGACTTCCTGGTGCTGCCCTGCCCTGCGGCCTCCATCCTCTGACGGAGCCGGGGGGCTAGTGAGTTTCTCTGTCGTTCACGCTTTTCCTTATTGTGAGAAACAAGCAACACGAGTGGTGACTTTCAAGCTCTTTGTGTGTCCTCGCTGAAAACAAGTCAGCATGCTTTTCTGCAGAGGACCAAAAAGTGAATATTTTTGCCCTTGAGAGATGCACAGTCTCTGTTGCAACTACTCAAGTGTGGTATCGTAATGTGAAGATAGCTGTGGACCACACACAAATGAATGGTCTTGGCTGTGTCCCAATAAAACCCTATTTGCAAAGATGGGTGGACTCAAGGACTACATCTCAATAAAACTTTATTTACAACAATGGGTGGGGAGCACCATTTCCCAATCCCTGTTCTGTATCAAAGGACAGAAGCTAAGAGGAAACAGACATGAGCAAATTGGAATGGGTTTTAAATTAAAAAATAAAATACTCTTTGGTTGTATATTAAAGATAGTCTTCATCTCCATAATAATTTGCTGCATTGCATTTTTCTCGAAACAAATATTTTTCTTTAGATGGAAATTTAGGTGCCATGAACAACTGCCTGCTTCTAAATCACCCCTGGAACCCAGCCATGTCTGGTACTTCTCTGGGTGTTGGGAACGTTATGCCGAGAGCCACCAGCTTCACAGTTATTCAAGAGGAGCTGAGAAATCCGGATTTCATGACACTTTTACAAATTCAATGCCAGCAACTCTTGCAAGTGCCCCTGTAAACACCACACGGGTCAGTGGTCCGAAGACCAGACTGGGTATCCACGCGGGCCGCCCCTGGGTCCTGGCTGACCCCTGGTCTGCACTGCCTGAATCTGCATACAACACAGGCCAGACGCGAGCTGGACCCAAGTGCGTGCAGGAGTTAAAGACCTTTCCCAGGGTCACATAGCTGAGGGACGATCCGCGGAGTGGGTGCTGCAGGGCCACAGTGGACCCCTCTCCAGTCGCCAAGGTCAAGTCCTCTGTGGCTTCCTGGGCCCCAGCCCCTCTCCACTCTTCCTGCTGCCTCACCGCGGTTTCCTCCTCCGCGGCCACCCTAACAGCCCTGTTAGCAGTTCCCTCAAATCAACACAATTTCATCATTTTTTTTTAAAGAGCACAATTATATTTCACTTAATCAGCAAGGAACTAATAAAACAATCACAATTATGCTTGTGCTGTGAAAACCCAGCAAGATAAATGGTTCCAATCAGTCACAGGAAGTCTACAAAGAACATAGCATTTAAAAATGGGTTTCAAGCTATTCAGACCCAACTTCCCCATACCTTGGAGTTCGCTTTAGGTAGGAAATGTCCTGGAATTCTTTTTTTTTTTTTCTGTTCATCTTTCCTGGGACTCCAGCTTTCTAGAAACAATCTGAAGTTTTTTGGGGGCAAAATGTAAATACTGGAATGGGTGACATCTTCCCACCCTGGCCGGTGCCATTCCAGAAAGGCCATCCTGGAGGGAGGAGGAGGGGCAGAGCAGTGAGGCCACCCAGGAGCCGCCAGAGAGTGGTGGAGAGGGAGTGGGGGTCTCAGGGCACCTCTGTGCTCTGTCTTACCCCTCCCGGACTCAGAGAGAGAGAGAGGCTGGGCGTGAGGGGCACACACAGTGGACTGTTTCCCCACAAACCAGGGTGACAGACAAGGACGAAACACAGGCGACTCCACGTCTGCCAGACACGCTCCGGGCTTCTGAGGGCTCCGTCCTCATAACCGCGCGCTGTGACACCAGGATGAATTTCACGCGCCTCCCTGCTGAGCCAGGGCTCAGTCACCGGGTGCACGGTGGCAGGGTGGCAGCAGCCCCCGACCTGCAGCCCCCGACCTGGCCCACAGCACAAAGGGGGCGCCACGCTGTTTGCGGCTGGCCTTGGACAGACCGAGGTTTGAGCGCCGCAGGCCGCCTACTGCTGGCAGGCGCCGCCTTCCCAGCATCCTGAAGACGGAAAGCCCTGAGCCGCACCATCGCGCGTCAAGGAAGTCTGTGTACTTCGTGGCTGCGATTCTGACGAGTGTACAGTGACATACTTTCTATAAAGTGAGGTATAAAGGCTAATGTTTCAAAAACCTTTCTTTTTATGGTACTGGAGATTAGACTCAGGACCTCTGAACTGAGCTACATCCCCAGCCCTGTTTTGAAACACTGTTCTTTTGAGACAGTGTTAAGTAGCCCAGACTGCACTCGAACTTGAGATCTTCCTGTCTCAGCTTCCCACAGTTTTGGGACTGCTGGCGTGCACCGCCACGCCTGGTGCAATTGAACTGGAAACAAAAACAAAAACTGCTGTGAGGGAGCACAGTCGTTAACCCCAGGGAGAGGTGACCGGGAGTGCGGAGGACGGGGAGGAGCTGCCCGGCACTCAGGCCGCCACCCCGCACGCCGGCATTTCCCACCCAGCGCTCTCAGGAAGAGTAAACGCAGCTCAGGGTAAACTGCTTTACGTCCAAGGAATTCTTTTCTAGTTTTGCTTACACCCTTGTGTGGAGCTGCCACGTGCACTGCTCACCCACTTCCTTTCCATCCCGTCCCTCCGTTCCCCGCTTCCCCTCCGCTCCATCTCTTGATTTGCCTCCCACCTGAGAAAGAGCCATCTCCCTACTTCCTGTTATCTAGCTCTCTGTGCTGTGTTTTTACACTTTGGGTTTCTCACAGAAGAGAAACCACGTGGTAATTAAGCTTGTGCGTTGAATTATTTTGCTTAACATTATGGTCTCAAAATGCACCCATTTCCCTATAAATGTCTCAAGCATACTATCCTTCTTGAAGGCAGAGTAGTACCCCACGGTGTGTAAACACCACACTTCCTTTATCCCCTCACCTGCTGACAGACAGGCAGGCTGCTTCCAAGATGGCACTATTGTGAGCCATGCTGCCATAAACACGGGTGTGTGTGGAGCTCCGTAACGTGTGGGCTTTAACTCTTCCGGGGAGCTATCTAGACGGGGAAGAACTGGATCCAACGGAATTGCCAGTTTTAGCTTTCTGAGGAAACTCCCTGTAGATTTCCACAGTGGCTCTACTAGTTTACCTTCTGATCAACAATTAGAAGTATCTGTTTTTCCCTGCAGCCTCGTCAGCATTTGTTATTATCCGACTTCTCGATGACAGTCATTCTTTCTGGGGTAAAGTGGAATCTCAGTGTTATTTTAATTTGCATTTCTCAAATGGCTGGTGATACTGAGCATCTCTTCCTATGTTTATTGGCTGCCTGTACTTCCGTGAAGTGTCTGTCTGTTTCAGATGCCCATTTTTTGACTAGGTCTTTTATTTTGGAGGGGGTCCAATTTTCTTAGTTCTTTATGTATTCTAGATATCAGTCTTCTGTCGGAAGAATAACTGGAAAAAGTCTGTAGTGTTAGTAACACACTCCTGTAATCTCAGCACTCTGGGAGGCTAAAGCTGGCAGGTCACAAGTCTGAGCCCAGCCTGGTCAACTCAGTGACTTAGGAAGATCCTGTCTCCAAATAAAATATAAAAAGGGCTGAGGCTGCAGTTCAGGTGCAAAGGGCCTGTGCTCAATCCCAACTACAGCAAAAAATAAAAGTTAAAAACAAAAGGAAGGAGGGAAAGGAGGCAGGAGAAAGGATGATAAAGGAAGGGAAGCAAAGCAAAGCAGACAGAAGAGAAGCTGAGCCTGAAACTCCCCCGGGGACGCAGAGGCTGGGCTGTGAGGGTGCAGACTGGGCCCCTCTGCCTGGGGCCTGGGCCTGGTGCTGCCCGTCCGTGCCCTGCGGGAGTCTCCGCTCTTCCTGTGCGTAACGGTTCAAGCAGGACGAACGGTTTCAGGTTTTCAATCAGCATTTTGGGTTTCTTTCCACCAGCTGGGCACAGAAAGAGTTAAGTTATGCACATCATAAGGAAGTTTCAACTCCAGAAGAGGCAATTACACAAAGTGCCACCATAAAATTTACACCTAAGCAAGCTAGAACACCTGCCCAGCTGAGGACGAGCCCCTTTACTGCGTCCTGCCTGCTTTCCTTCCCCCTGGCACAGTGGAAGCCGGGTCAGGGTGGTCTCTAAGCATAGCGACGATGCTCCGAAGGCGTCATGCACAGGGGACGCCCCGCACCCCTGCTCGCTGAGAGTAACACCGCGACAGCCCCGTCACGCAGTGGGGGGAAGTGGAAGGGACAAGGAAGGGCACTGCGGGGCCTCTGCTCGGGGAGGGGACGGGAACACAGCACGAAGAGCACACGGGATGCCGTACTCCAGGAGGCCAGCACGGTGGCCGGGCTGCCCCAGGGGGAGCAGAAGACTGAGCGGGAGGCCTGGCCCAGCTCCCCCAGAACTCTCAGGGCTCAGCACCCAGGAGCAGCAGAGGTCAACATGCACAAAGCCACAATCTGGCTTTGGGGATAGAGGCTCCTTCCCAGGGACCGGGGGTACCCCAAAGGAGGGCCAGGAGCCTTGGGAACTAAATGAGCTTGGGATTAGGGCTCTGTACAGAGATGTGGGACACTTAACCCCCGCTCTGTCTCACTCTGGACACCAAGGTGCCCAGTGAGAAAACAGCCACAGTTCACGGCAGGAAAAAAAATGCCCCGTGTTTCAGGTGCCGGATCCGGAGAAGGTGAGGCCGTGTGGCCAAGTGACAACACTGTGTAGGCGTCCCTTCCCTCCCCGCCCGGCTCCCAGACCTGCCACACCAGCACTGCCTGCCTGAGGCCTCGGGATGACTTTGCTTGGCCTCTTCGGCCCCTAAGCCACCCAGAGAATAAAGCAAACCAGGACACCCCAGGCCTCCACGAAAGGCCCCCGAAGGGTGCCCAAGGGAACCACGGCCATGGCTGGGTCAGGGTTGCAGGACCCGAAGCACTGCCCCTAAGTGTTTCGTGTGCGAATGGACAGACAGGGTGTCAGAGGAGTCCACGGCTGGTCAGGTTCGCAGATCCCCGGTTCAGAGAGAACCGCTGTTCGCTGCCACTTCTCAGGGCCTCCGAGGTGTCCACTGCAAACTTCAGAGGAGGGGGGTGTCGTGCACGGTATTCCCACAAGCACACTGCACACGGAGAACTTCGCTTCAGAGCAGCAGTGCCTGCCAGAAACGTCACCTGGGCCACCAAGAAGTCTCATTAGAAAGGGAGAATGAGACAGGTGAGATTAATTTTAATAAAATAGTTCATGAACCTGGTACATAAAAACTATTATCATTCCAACAGGTAACCTCTACACAATCTGCCAAGGGGACAATCCACGCTCACAGTGGGGCTCTGCCTCTGAAACGGGTGCATCAGTTACTTTCCCCCAAACACCCACAATGTAGAGGAAGGCACGTTTGCTTTGCCTCACGGTTTCCGTCCCTGGTTGGCTGCTCCAAGGGAGAAAAGGGCCTGGCAGGGACCAGCAGGCAGAGAGGGAGGAGCAGGGACCAGAACCCACCGCTCCAGGTCACGTCCCCAGGGACCAGCTCTGGCCAGGTCCCACCTGCCGTCAGCACAGCCGCAAACTCAGCCACGGTGGATCTTCAGGAGTACAGCGCCCGTGACACGGGAGACTTTGGGGGGATGCTTCCCCTCTGCACAGTAACAATGGGGCATGCACTTCACACTGAGGGCCGTCTCGGTCTGGACCTGGCGGGTGTGTTGGCAGGACGTGGCCAGTGGCCGTCCCCGAGCAGCCTGGCGGAGCGCTGTCTCACAGCGTGGGGCAGACACGCCGCCTCTCCCGCGGGGGCCGTGAGGCTGGCCAAGTGCATGCAGGGCCCCACCCTGGGTCTGCGTGAGCAGCAGGGCCAGCACAAGTGCCGTGGCTTCCTGGGGCCGCCACCCATCAGGGTGCAGAGCATGAAATCACAGGTGAACCCCCCCCCCAACACTGGGCGCTAAGAAGCAAACGATGACGACGGAGAAGCCGCCTGCACGGGGCGGCCCGGGCAGTTACCCCCGAAGTCAAACCTCAGCAGACCTGGTTGGCTTCATTTAAACAGTGCGCAAAGGGAACACGTGATGGGAACCCAGGGAACTCAAGGAGCTAAAGGGCGCCTGGGATGGAATCGCGGAGCCCGGAGTGCTGCACGTGAAGGCGGGAAGCTGCCGGCGGGAGCGGGCAGGGAGTTCGGGGCCAGCGCTGGATTTTATCTGAAAAGCAGTGGGAAGACACTGAGGGTTTCAAGTTCGAGTGTGAGACAGCCGATGCGACTCTGTGGGAAATTAAAGATGACTGCAAGTTCTTTGCCGCTGCCTGCATTAAGTACTGGAATCCAAGTCCTTTTGAATTTGGATTTTGCCTGACTGACCCGCTGGTCCCAGGAATTTTATTGGAAGTGAGGTTCCAAGGCCGCTAAAGTCAGATCAGAGGCGAACTTCAGCGGCCCTTCCGCAGAGAGCCCGGCCGCACCGGAGAAGTCTCGCCACAGGGAGGGACCACACCCGAGACGCCACAGGGAGCGGACGTCCAGGGGAGAAGGGGCGAGCAGGGCATCAGCCGTGAACAAGAACGACTTCTACAAGTCAGCAGTGCCTTGAGGAGAAAGCGGGGTTCTGTTCTAGCGGCCGCGGGTGCCGTCCCAGCTGAGGTCGGTCCCGCATCCAAGCGCAGCTGCCTCCCGGGTCGGGCGCAGGCCTCACGCTCACAAGCGCAGGCGTCTGAAGGGGATCCCCGGGACGTGGTCGCGGGCAGCTGGAGCGCTTGGACGACGTCGCTGGCTGAAGTG